>VZRZ01006723.1:1033694-1099192 GCA_013398175.1 Climacteris rufus | reverse complement strand
GCCCCGCAGCCTCCGCCCCGCGCCCCGGCCGCGCTGCTGCCGCCAAAACCCGGAGCTGGCATCGCCTCCCCGGCACCCGCGGCCTCCGCGCCCCCGCCCGCGGCCTGGCCGAGGGGAAGGAGCTGAGGGGCGCGGCGCTCGGGGAGCCGGGGGGCTTCTCCTGATCTTTCCCCGCCGTGCTGGAAGAGCCTGGAGCGAGGGTTGGCAGCCCTGGGTCTGGAATCGCAGGCTGGCACAGGTGATGGCTGCCGTCGTGAGCGAGCCGGGGCAGCAGCGCCGGGAGCCGGCCCCTGGCAGCGCGCTGTGGGAGCGGCCGGGGTCTGCCCGCGCGGGGCCGGCATGTGCACGAACAGCCTGCCTCGACTTCCAACAAACAAAATGTCCCTTTCCACAAGTTGTCACGGCAGCACGCGGGCCGTGTTTTTCCCTTTGAATATTCCAAACCCTATCAGCTGAAGCAGAAAATGAAGCTGTCCAAACGGCTCACAATAACGCTTAATCCGAACATGCTAACATGACCACAACAACAAACCACGACAAGAAACCGGATCTCTGTTCCTTCATTTACCTCCATTTTAGATCCTAAAATGAAACTTCAAGCTAGACAACCTTATAGATATTCCTTTGTGCTTCGAATCTCTTGCCTTGCAAAGCAGCATCTCAGCGCAAAAGCAGCAGTACAGCACCTGGCTCTTCCTAAACTCCCCCCGCGTAGAAACCACCTGCACTACTCAAACACGATGCTTGATACATCGAGGCACAAGAACGCTAGAAAAAAGACGGACACAACTCTGAAGTCCCAAAATACTTTCAGCTTTTATCTGTAAATATTATTTGTCGTCCATACTTCCAAAGATGGCTCACTGAAAATTTAGTATTTTGATAGCTACATATGTCTGCAAAATCCTGGTCCTGACTAAAATCAAAGAGAGGTTGCCATCAACTTCAATCAAACAAAATAACATTTTAATCTAAAAAGTCTTGAGATGCATGTGGCAAAAAGGAACTAGATTTTACAAGCAGAAGGATTTAGTTTAGCTTTTTTGTTTCAATGGCTCTCTCACTGAGATGGGAAGGGCTGAATCAAGGTAGAGAACCTGGTACTGCCTACTTTGAGCACACACCAGAGGAAGGTGAAAAGGGCAGGACCCAGAAAAGAAACAGGTACTGCTCCATCTGTGGTTGGATATATGGAGTTTTCAGGATACTGTGGATTCAAGTGCCAGATATGTGGTTTTATGGTCCTGCTTGATCTAGACTCTGAAAGCTGTTTTCACCTTCCTTCTTACATAGGTGGGGGAAGCTGCAGGGGGCTGGGAGGGGGAGAAGATAACACACTACAAATAAAACTTCACAGGATCTGTCAGGCCAAAATATGTATTTTTTACGTGTTACCAAGCTGCGTTTCTTAGGACAGGCTGCTTTTTTCCTATTAACATTTTCCTGTCCAGAGAGGCAAAAAGCACCTCAGATACAGAGAGGTTTGGAAGCACAATTCAGGGTGACTGCTGTTTTTGGAGGCTGTCAGACACAGGATATATGATTCACAGCTTTTGTGAAGAACAGTCATGTTTGCTCCCTGCCACAGTACTATGAGAGTTCAAAATTGAATTGGCTTGGTTAGAAATCACTAACTGGGTCTGAAATTTCATAGTCCTTCAGTGTCAGAAGCTGTAATTTATGATGCACAAGATGTGTGTAGCCTTATTTATTTCCTATGGAAATTCCTCAGTTTGAGACTTAAGTCCCAAATCTGCCTAGTGTCAGTCGGTCCTAGGAACTAAATCTGTCTTGTTTCTTTCACTCCTCTCCTCAGCAGTTTTCCTCTTTCACGTACTAAACACCGGGATTTTTGGTGCAGACTTTTCCCAGCTTTGAAACGGCTCGCTGCCAGTAAATAGAATTTTACAGGATCCTGGTATATCCTGCTTTTACCTTTCTCCAAAAGAGGGAAAGTGTTTCTCATTTCCTCTCTCTCCCTTGAAAAACCCCATGACCCTTTTGGGTCTCTTCCTCCTGAGAAAAGATCACACAGTTCTTGAATGACATGCACAAGCAACCTGTGCCCAGAAAGAACTTTCGGCTGCAATTATATTCCCAACCTTCCCTTTGCTTTTCCCAAACACAGCACTTATCCCAACATAACTGAACTACAAAATCCTAGAAGCAATAATAAACACAAGAGAAATTTTCACCCCCTTTGGACATAGCTCTTTTTCTTTTCCTCAGAGAGAAACCATAGCTAACATATGAATATGTCTTCTCTGCACACAAATAAATCTAAAACTCTGTGAAAGGTTGTAGCAGTGCTGCTTCACCAAACCAACTTCCAGTACAAATTGTACACAGGAATAAAAGCAAAATCCCTGACAAAGGAAAGAAGACTTTTCGTGGTCTTCCTCGCTCTTTTGAGGCAATCAGTGTGGGATCCTCCTCGAATTCCTAGTCCTCCTGAAAATGAGGTATTTCACATTGCCTCCATCCCTTGAGATCAGGCAACGTATGTATACATACATACATTTATATATGCACAAATACATAAATATAAATACACACTGAGCGGATATGTGTCTGCAAAAAATGAGATTTGCTCAAACTTGGTGCTATCCCATCGTGAAACCAGGCAATACAGCATAAGCTCTCCTTCCCTGGAGGGAAACTGGAGACACCTTTATTTTCTGCTTTTCTCTGCGAGTTCCCACATCAGGTTGCACTGTTTGCGAGCCCCAGGCCAAATATTGGGGAGCCCAAGTTGCTTGTGTGAGGCCATGTTTGCATTCTTGTGTGGAAGGGGATTGACAACAGAGCTGAGGCCAAGTTCGAGCAAACAGCCACAGTGGGTGGCCACCCCTTCTACAAAGTCAGTCTTGTTTCTCAAGCCAGTTCTGTTTGGGGTAAGGAGGGAAAAAATCCCAGTAAGAATTAAGGGGAAGCTCCTGCAGATGCAGCCCAAGATACTAGGTTGCCCTTCCAATGCAGAGCAAGACTGATGCAGAACTTTTTCTGGCAAACACTAGGTAGAGGTGGAGAAAGTTTCTCTACAGAAACCCTGCAGGCCCTTTGCATATCATCTTTGCTTTACACAGCCTCTATTGTGGCTTTGGTTCTGTTCCTAAAAAAAAGAGCAAATTGAAAGATGGAGGCAATCAAAAGCATAGGATGGATCTAAGCAACTGGTAGATATTCTTCCTGCTTGCCAGTCTTCCTGTCTCAGTTTTCTGAACTCTCTGCCTACACTGTCCTCAAGTACAGGCACTGCACTTAGGTGGGTAACATGGTGGTGACCCGACCTGCTTCTCCTCACTGACCTTTTTCATGTAGCCCATCACTGCAAATCAGGATATGCAACTCACTACTTGTGTTTTTTACTCCACCTCATCATCAAACCCAAGAGAGAAAAAAGAAAAAAAAAAGAGGAAAATAATTGTAATTGCATAGGTATTCATGAAAAATAATTCTTTCTCTCTAGTAATAAATGACTGGTAAGTTTCTCTCTCTGCAGATGTCAAACATTAACACAAAAGTACACACTCCCTGGAAAGCTAAATTTGGAATTTTATAAGATACATGAACCAGGAACAAAAAAAAAATTATGAATCTGACTGTATTAAAAATACTGATTAAGGGTCGAGAAACAAAACAGCACATACTCTACAGAGAAATGAATGTCACACTAAAACAGGCTAACCTTCATCCTTTTGCTTAAACCATGGCCTCAAAAAAGTAATTAAAATTTTTGGAGGGGGGTTCATCTGTTTTAAGAGTCAGGATGGCAGAGATGTCAGAAAAGGTGAGGTGTGCATTTCCACAGTGACCCAGGACCTGATCCCAAATTGCCTTCATGTCCATCGATTAAGCACAAATTCACCTATGCAGAAGAGGGTCAGGCAATGCTGAGAGGCCTGGCAACACTCTTGAGTAGCTCCTCAGCTTCTTGACACGGTTTGCTACCCCCATTGCCAAGCCATACCCCATGGAACTCACCTGACAAACCAACTTCTCCCTTGCCTCTCCCACAAACCACAACCTGCCCCATCTCCCTGCAGCACAGGCAAACAGCCAAGGGGAGAAAGGAGGTGACATGATGTGGTAGAAGGCTGTGGACTACAGGTGATAGTCTGCAGAAAAGAAAGAGTTTTCCAGAGGACAACTGCAGGCAGCAGTCCACAGAAATGCCAGTGATAGCCTTTTGCCCTGAGAAAGCATTTGTGAAGGGGAGGATTAAATCTAAGCAGGAGCCAGATGTTCCTCGGGAAGCTTGTGTGGAAAAGCATCAGATGAAAAGCAGATTTGCAATATGATTACACTAAAGAAAGAGGACAATCCTCTTTCATTCCAAGCTAGTTATTCCTTATCCAAGCTAGTTATTCCTAATCCATGTCCTGCAAGTAAGCAGAGGGAATGGGGAACTTCTGCTATGGCCATCCCCATCAGCTCAGGGTTTCCCTTTAGACTCGTATTGGTAAAATAATTACAGTGTTTATTCTTGTCTTTTCTGACTAGAAATTCCTTATCTATGAAGAGAGGCTCACGTGGCAGCATTCCACACACGTCCATCTGTTGATACCAGAGGCAGAAGCTGCTGATTGAAACTAACATAAATCCAGCAATGTCCTAATAGCATCTAAAAGACTAAGTAACCTCCTGTGGTTTAAATATTCTTACATATTACAATGAAATAATATTGTCAAACAAAATGACACGGATGCTATTGCAATAAGCAAAAGAGAAACGTCGTTTGATGAATTTGCAAGACTGTTACAGAATATGTTACATTTTTGGCAAAACAGGAGACACTTTTCTGACAGTATCCCACACCTTATGGAGAATTTCACTTGGCTGGGCACTCCAAGGGCACTTCCCCAACTTCTCCCCCTCGAACAAAGTAATAAATTTCCATTTTAAGGCAATGGAAAATTAGTTCTAATCAGTTGTTTAGGAGAGCCCTCAGGACTAAACAGATTTAAATAAAGCCAGGCAAAACATACTAATATTGCCCTAATTTAGAAGTGAATTCATCAATAAATAAAGAAGTCAGCTAGAATTTTAGCTGAAGTGGCCACTTTCAAAACTGGAGGAAAATCTATACAGGAGATGTGTCCTGGATTCTCTGCTGACCAATATCTTGCACAGCTGTAACAGTGAAGCCACATAATTTGTCTGCAGTTTATAAAAGGTTTTGCATGTCACATAAAATTCTGCATTTAAAAGTAAATGCTAAGGTCAACTATAACGATCTCTCCATTTGGACAGCAATAAAAAACCAGAAAGAAAACCAACTTGTGAGACACTGAACATACATGTGATGTTCCCTAAGCTCACCTTTGACTCAAAGGCACACATCTCAGCAAGACAGCCCCAGTACTCCTGCCTCCACCCCTGGTCTTCAGGCAACGTTGTGCTGAGCTAGATTGTCTCTACATTCACTGCAAACACATCTCATCTGTGATTTCCTTGTGTTTGTATTACCCCTCTGTCGTGATATAAACACAGAGACACTTTTTAGTTTCTTCTCAGTTGTTTTAACTTCTCTGCTTGAGAAATGAAGTTTTAGCTACCCCAGTAAAGCGTTGATTTTTTTTTTAATAGAAGTCTTTACATAGTTAAGAAGTTATGCTCTAATTCTTAGGAGTGCCTGCATGGTCAGTGGTACCCCTCAACAGAAAATTCTTACACTACCTTAACATGAATTGAGGAATTCTGTGTTTCCTAGACCTGTTTAAGGATCCCAACATGCAATTACACACAAGAGCAATCATTAAAAATTTGCTTCAGGAAATAATGTTGTCAACAAGTGGGTAGCCTCACGCACTCACAACCTGATTTATATCAATAATATCACAGAAATACAGCTTTTGCCTGACTGCATGACTAGCAAATCGAGATAAAATATCCAAATGTACTAAATAAACAACAACACAGTATTTTTTTCCTCATCTATCTAATTTTTTAACCCATACATCTGCTTGTAACAAACACCTGTTGAGTCATGTTCCGCTTGGCCTTTGGTGATACAGATCTTACGTTTCCTCTAAGTATTTCTATGGTATATTTGTACAAAGCATATCATCTCTGGATTAAATAGCTCTCCCATATTTACTCATAATTGAAGAGAGAGAGTTGACCCACACAGTCCTTTCCAGATCCAGGTTTATGTTACAATGAAACTTCACGCTTCTATGACATGAATTTATTTATTTCTCTGGACAGATAAAATCCTCGACAAGAAGACTAAGCAGATACATTACTTATACAGATGACTATTCCATCTGCATACCTATGTGGGAGAGGGGAGAAACCATCTTAAACACTGTGATAATTCCCTGGAAAGTAAGTTTACTTTTTTCTCTTTTTCCTCTGTTTACTTATTCACTTTATTCATTGCTAGTCTCAAATGCTATTCTGATAGAATGAGTTAAGGAGATTCAAACCCATATGATCTTACAGATTTTATTTTTACTAAAAACCAAAGGTTTTTTCCAGCACCTACTGGGCTGCTTGTATGAAGTGGGTTAGATTCTTTGGAGCAAATATTTCTCACAGGATCATTTCTCTTGGGGTGAAAGGTGATAAAAGCATTGGTGCACAAAGGAGAAGGGGGAAAGGTTGAAAAGTCCACAGAACTTGCAGACATTTTTGAACATGCCATTTAATAAGTTACTCAGGAATCTGTATTTTCTCACATGCTTTGGGCAAGAAAAATTTTGTTTTTACAATAAAAATGCATAATGTGAGAAAACTTCCAAAAATATGGCAACATTTTCTCTGAGTTTAAAGTTTCAGACCTTATCAACAATGGTGCCACATTTCTGTACAATCTGCATAATTGCAGGCACATTTGCTTTGGGCTTGGTTTCGGTTGTTTTTTGATTTGGGGTTTTCTGGCTGTTGTTTTGGTGTTTTTTTTAAAAAATTCATTTAAGGAGAACTATTCTAGCTTAATGCCTTGCAACTCCTTAAAATTTTAAATCTTAACACCTAAATGATGCAATGCTGTGCAGAATTATTGCAGCAGTGTCCGAGGTTAGCAATAGTACAACTGCAAAAGGGGTCTAATACAGCAAGTTCAGCTAATGCAGCTGCTCAGACACTGCATTATATGTTTTAAAACATTGAGAGGGTTTTAGAAAGCTTATAAATGCATGGAATATTTAACAACTTACAACACTTACATCGTTAACCAATTTGCCTACCAATCCTAAAACACTTAAAGCCCTTTAAACCTGCCCATATGCAAACTCTTCCTGCTCAGAACCAGCTACAGCAATCTGCCACCCACATCACTAAACACAATGACAAGATTATGCTTCCATGTCTTTGCAGCCTATTCTTCACAATATGCAAATCTTCAGGAACTGCATTTCTGATCCTGATGCAACAGCACAAAAGCTATTGTGGTAAGAAATGCTTTAACCTGTCAGCAACACTGTCACCACAATTACTACCACTAATAAAGATATGATCATAATCTGCCACTTAAGGATCATTAGATACATTATGACTATTGTATTCTTTTACATAGTTCTTTTACATGGACACTAATTGAGAACACTTGATTTAAATAAAATCAAGCACTATAAATTTTCATTGACAAATCTGTTCTTAACCTTTAGGCAGCGTAGTGTGCCGCCTGCTCATGTAGGGAAAACCAGCTATTAAAAAGGCTAACCCTGCAAAACCTTTATCAGAAATACAAACCAGTGTAACACTGTATACAAAGAAAAGAGCTTGGAAGGAGCACACAAGGATGCTCTGTCTGAACATGTAAATGACTTACATTAAACTAGGTTAAAACTCCTCAGTACCATTCAAATGCTCATGGTCCATGCAACAATTTATAGTGTGTTTGGGAATGGACAGCTGTACAGTCATAAATATTCAAGGTTCATATCTGTAAAAGGCACACAGTGCATGACAGAAATTTATTCTATGTAATTAATTTTTATATAATTTTATTGAGGCTGCAAACACTCTGAAAAAGATAGCAAATGCCCACATTTGAGTTGCATATGCATCTGAGATGCAGCTTGTCTGCATGTGTATACCATCAGAGAGTCCTCCCCTCTGAAAGCTTAAATTCTGGAAATATTTCATCCCAGAATGACCATGAATTGTCAGAGTGACCATGAAAACAAATCAAAACTAAACAAGGACATGCCCTTCCTGCCCCCCTCAAATTGGAGGCCCAGGACATATCAAAATAAGGTATTCCTCACATAAAGAAAAATACTGCAAAGGGCTGCTGGGAGCAAGGATGTATCCAGAACCATGGGGCAGGGCCACTGAACTTGCCTGACAGAAATCAAAGGTCTACTGTTGCTTTTCAGAGAAGTACCAGAGAGCTTTCCTGTGACTAGAGAAAACTATTTAATATATTCCAATCTGAACTGTTTCACCTAATCTAATAACACATGGCTTGAGATGCTGCAAGCCACGTGTAAATGAGACAGGAAAAAACTCAGTTTCACCTCCAGGAGAGCCTGGCTGTGGTAAGAGCATGACTGCAGAAAACAACACTAATATCCAACGTGGCCCAGCTCAGAGAGTGGCACAACTGTCCCAAGGGCAGAGAGGGCACCTGGGCACGGAGAACACTCCCTCATCCTGTTTCCACCTTATCATGGGGAGCTGCTGTTTCTGCATGGAAGTCCCATCCAGCAGAGGGAAAGGAGGCAGAAGATGGCAGAAGGCCACACACCTTTTGGACCCTGTTCCTTCTATTGTGTCAGCAAACAATAGACTCCCACTAATCTGTGAATCTCCTCAGGCTCCCTTCATGCCTTTACCATACTGTTTCCCCAGCCCAAGTTACCTTCTCTGCTATTTACAGCTCTCTGAACAGTCAGATCATTTCTCTGTACACCCTGCAAGAAGGTAAGTAGAACGGAGAAAAAGATGTCACTGAATCAAGTGCTTAAATATTACAGTTTACTTGGTTACTTTCCATATATTATCTCTACAATATTGTGATTTGTAGCATGTGTCAATGGCTGTCTTCTGTTAACTGCACAGAGCGCACAGCCAAAGATTAACAAAAAACTGGTGCTGTGGCAAAATACTTCCACTACTGCCAAATTCTGTGTTTCTCACAAATTTAAATTGCCTATGGAATCCTGAGTTAGTGTTAGTATACAATTACATAGCCTTGGAGTTTACATTTATGGCATGTTGTTGCCATCAGCTTGTTGAATGTGTACGGGGCCACGAGCAACGGGGTCTAGCGGGAGGTGTCCCTGCCCATGGTTTGGAACTAGATGGTCTTTAAGGTCTCTTCCAACCTCAACCATTCCATGATTCTGTGATTCTTTTTTGTGCCTTTGTGGAAAACATGGAATGGGTAGACTGCACTTCAAAAATTCAGAAGACTGACAGACATTAAAATACAATGACTGTTCTGTTTGTCATTGAAATCGTGATGGTAACTTAAAAAGTCATTCTTTATACTGAGCAACACTCTGAAAATATTTAAATTACTTACAAACTAAAAAAATCACATCAATGCTATATTATCTATATACAATAGCAAAATAATGTAAAGTTTTTTTACCATTTTCTCTATTCCGAATGTACACTATGGTTGTTTCTTAATTTAAATTTTTTTATTTGCCTGGCATATGTAAACCCTGACCCCAGATTTAAACATTATAGTTACATATTCCAAGTTTATGCTTGGAATCTGCTCACTTGCACATTCAGGGGGTTAATATACCAATGACAAGAAGAGAAACCTCTGCTGTGGGCCACACAGAAAATCTGCTATAAATATGCATAGCAAAGACACGATGTTACATCCACTAAGGGTTACTACTGTGCACATTATGCAAAACCCTATCAGTAACTATTTTAAGTACTACAGCAAAAAGGGCAGAATCTTATAATAAAGTAAGTCAAATGTGAGGTGCAATGCCACAACCGAAATAATTCTAACACAGATGCTTAAAACCTAATTACAAAAAATTCAGATTATTATCTAATCAATTCCTCCCTTGAAATGCCTATTTCTCTTCACAGAGTATAAATGGATTCAAGGTTCATCTAGAGATCTAATAATCAGTGCCCAGAAATCACTGTGAAATGGAAGTAAAGGTTAGTGTCAGGAAATACAGCTGAGCAACTGCATTGCATGGCAGCAAGCCAAAAGTAGTGTATTCTCAGTGATGTGTTAATAACTTGGAAAGTAAAGGTGCAGAGCTGGTGACCAGTCAAACGTGCTGGTCACCAGCAAGTGACAGAGCTTTTGCATGCAGTTTAACAACTCTGCTGTTGATTCACAATTTTTAGTGGTATTAATGAATCCACATTTTTCTGAGAAAGTTAATACTAATACATTTTAATGCTTTTCTTCACTTAAAAGGAATAGTTCTTTCAATACAGTGCTGCTCAGTTTGGTCAATAAGCCATTCAATGACCTCAAGCAATGAGAAAAACCATAAGGGCAAGCAATTCCAATCTTCACATCTCATGAAAACAAGGCCAACTTTGGTGATGCCTCACAAAGATGGAAGAAGAAAAATGTTTCAACTGTAAACTACTCTGTATCTATTCACTACACGGATTGTGACATTATTTTTTCATTTTTTTTCCCCTTTAAATTCCTCCCCCTCTAAATTCTACCACAACTGCAAGCAACTGCATTTTGAATAAAATGCATTGTGTGCACTGATGCTAATACATATGAAAATTAGCACTTACCTATCAACACACTCAGGTAAGCCTGAATTTCCCTTAAAATAAAAATGAAAAGCAAGCAGCAGCAAAGGGCTTCCCTCTTCTCCATGTAGAATTATGTAATTAAAAATCTAAGGTAATATGCATGTTATTGGTTTGTATGTACACACACAAAAATTTTCTGTCTCTTGGTATAAAGTTACCTCTTCATTTAAAGCTAGTGTTATAATCAATCCTTCAGCTTTATCATGGACTCCCCACCATCCAAATGCAGACAGAATATTCACTTTTACTGGCTGAGTTTCTGTAAAGTCTGATGAATGTATGAGAAATAGCCTTAGGATCCAAGGCCTGTAAAAATTGCCTTAGTTTAGACATTTTTTTCTCCAAATGACCAAATCTTTCATCAAAATGCAAGACAGGGAATATTCAATATCTGTACATATTTCTATAAAGTGCACAAGATAATGCATATGCCCAAATTAATCTATTTTAGATAAATATCTGCTTGAAACTTTTTAAAAAGATCACTGTAGAGTGCTGCAGTGAAATTACAATGGACTTTTTAGCTATCATTCTGCAGCTCTACTCATTTTGTTTTGCATATTTGTTATTTTTATTTTTGAGCTCCTCTTCACTATTGATGCCAACTTCTGCAACTTGTATTAAAGAGTTGTCCATATCAACCCACTTCTAAAGCAGGCATATATGTCCTCAAAAATCCTGAGAGGCAGAAGACAGATAGATCTTTAAATCAGAGTAGGCAAACTCACGATAACACATAAGGAAGCACTTTCAAACATGAAATAGAGATGCTAAATTCACAGAGTCTGCTAACATGTTAAAGCTGTTGGAATCCACCTGCAATTGCCATGGGTTTTGTCACACAGTTTCAGTGTGCAAGATGGACTTACTCTTTGATGCTCCTTTTCTAGGGGAAAGAGAGTGGCAGAAGAAGAAGGATCTGTATTTTCCACATAAAAATGCCAGAAGATGTAGGTTCAAGCTACTCAAAGTCAGCACACATTGAGAAAGACTGGTTACACTATAAAATGTCAGCCCAGTGATCAGATGAGCTACACAAGAAGCTGTTCCCTCACTGTGCTGCTTGCTGGAACAGCAGCAGCACTCCAGTTTTAATCTTTGCTCCTGATGGCTCGAACAGCCCAAGGAAGAATTATTCCAGGCATTCTGACAGGCATGGAAGAGCTGGGCGCACAGAACAGTTTTCCTTGGAGCTTGAAAAATCTGCAGCAGATAGAATTCAGTACAATAGCCCACAAAACCTACAGACACACCAATGGGGATTCATATAACTTTCCACAGCAGCCCAGAGAAAGTACTGATCACAACACGGCTTGTTTAATTTCAGACAATAGCCAGGCAAGGTCAGGCAGCTGGAGCAAACTGAATACATCCTGGTCTACAATTACTCTGTAATACTGCTGACATTTTTATCTAGATAGTTATCTTTAGAATAGGAAGTAAGTGCATTAAGCAATACCACCTTCCTTTTCTTTCTGCGCCCTGGTCTCCCGTCCTTGCTTTCCAAGTCTAATTGTCAGGACTAACCATTTTATGAAAGATTACATTCTCTAATTATTATAGATGTCTTCTTTGATAAAATTCTCTCTCTCTCTCCTTTTTTTTTTTTCTTTCACCCCAAAACCACCCCTCTGCTCTGTACCTTCTTGTTTGGGGCCTCTTCAATACCTTCCATCCACTGCGACAATCAATGCCAGCAGAGTTGCAGGAAATCACAGAGGTGATTTCACACAGTTGCATGAGAACTCAGAACCATCATAAAAGAACAATATAAACTTTAAAACCCCCTCCCTCCAACTTCTCATGCTTACAATATAAGAGCTGTCAGCAACAGTCTCTTTTCCTTTTTGATACAGATGACACACGTTTCAAAAGATTGCACTGAATATGTAATTATACAAAGATAGGATAGCCCTTTGAAACTCTCCTTCCTGATTTATGTGGCATAAAAATCTCTCTCAAAAGAAGCAGCAAGACTCCTGTTTCCTGAAAAAACTCCTCCTCATGGATCAGTATATAAAATTCTAAAGTGCAACCCAATTCTCAGTGCACCTTTTAAGAGGCAGGTTAGGTTTTGAATGATCTTGAACAGAAAAACAGACACACCCCTACCCTCAAATACACCTTCCAAGAAAAGCTTCATTAAAGCTGCTGAGGGAGGAACATGGCCTGATGTTAACAGACAGAGCATGTTGCGAGGTATCTGCTGTTCCTGAAAAATCAGATGTCAAAACCTGAAAAGCAAGGCATGTTGATTTTTCTTTTTACACAAACAGAAATACATATCTATTTTAAAAAGCTTTGCCCATTGTTCAGTACCTTATCTATATCTTAGAAGTCAAGATAATCAGTGCATTTCTGCTGAAGTACTGAAGAGTAACCTTCAACCTAAGGCTGAAGGCGGGGTGACCAACTGTAGAGACATATTTACATTGTTATTTTAAAAATGTGCTTTATTTCGTATATTGCATTACAAATTTTTAGATTCCAAGTGTTTAACACGGAATAAATTAAACATAATAAAATGACTTATGGAGATGACCTCAGAGTTAGAGCACAGGACGGACTTGGCTGTGAGACAAACAACTTCTGGAGATGTTCCAGGACTACAAACTCCCTTTTTTTCAATTAGATGATCTAACAGACCCCGTGATGATCCAGCACAACAAACAAATTGTCTGAGGACATGCCAAGTAGTAAAAACAGTAAAACATGATTTTTGCCTCTTAGCACTAGGAATTCACTCTCATTAAAATGGGGGGGATCTTCTGCAAATAAAATCCAGTACCGTAATACACAGCACTGAATTACATGCTTATGGTTAAAAGAAGATACTCTTGTTCTAAAAACCAGAAATATTTTGCTGTAGGATACTAAGAAGTTTAATGTAGGGACTACCTTTCATTAGCACAGTGTAGTGGGTAGCACTACAAGCAGTCACATTTCAGTGTTTAGGAAGCAGACAGTTTGAAACCAAAATCAAAGCAAAACCAAATCCTAAACAGGATTGTCTAAGGACTCATCACTGTGTAAAAATAGCTCATGTGTTTGATCCTCAGTCACGAAAACACATTACAGAAACCTGGAAGAAAAAGTGTACATAGATATATACACACACAGACACACACAAACACTTATCTGATGGTAATCACACACATGTAGACTTGAAAACAATAAAAGGTATCCAGACCAGACATAAACTAAAAGGTGAAAGGAACCCACAAGAGATGTAACTCATGGAAGAAACAACAGCAGTTGAACAGTGAGAAGGCAGTGCCACCGGGGCCTTAGCTGGCTGGTTGTCTCCGGGTGTGCCCCAGTGCACAACTCCTGTGTTTGGAGTGCATTTTCCCCCACTCACTTTCTCAGCTGAACAGCTAATGAAGTCTCAACAAACAGACTTCAGTTCAAACATCATTAATTCTGCTATTAAGGTATATCACTAAGAGGTTCTCCCACTTATATAGTTATGAAGTGCTTGGCAACAAGGACATTTATAAATCATTTCTCTAAAGAAGGAAAGACCGACCTGAATTTTATTGCAGATCACTGGCTGTGTCATTCTTTACAGTTTCAGGCCCCAGAACAGTAGCAAGAAGACAACAAATCCCCCCAAATTAGTGCACAAAAAGCTGCTGCCAGAATGGCATCACCTATTTTGCTACAAGTCTGTAAAACAGAATGTATCAACCATTCCTTTAAAGCATTACTTCTGATAAAAATGAAAAGGGGCCTTCAGACCAGAGCAACATCAGGCACCTCTAAAGGTTTCAGTGAAGCCATACTAATATGAGTATGGTTGCTGAATCACAGGCAAAGCACATCAATGGGGTGTCTCCTCTGCCTCCCCTCCCTTCCCCCATGTGGGAGCAAGGAGTGAAGCAGGGAGGACCTGTTCAGTCACCCCTTCTGTGCAGTTCTCTCCCTTCCTCCTCCACAGTGACTCCACTGTCACAATGCCTTACAAATTCAGAAATATTCCCCACCATGTGTTTGGATGCTTTGGATAGGGGACAAGCAATAGCAAGCTGTGTCCTTCACAGGACCAAACACAGATCTTGTATGAGCTGCCAGAGTCTGCATTTTGGCCACAGCAGACACGTGCCTGGTCGTTTGATGGGGAAGGATTATACTGTACAAGGCTCTTCCACAGACACTTCAGAACGTGTGGCCTGCTCCAGCTGGAAGGTGAGCAACACCATTCACAGCAGTTTGGTTTCTGAAGAACACATGAATGGGGCTTCAAGCTGTAGAGGACATCAAAAAAAGCAGGACCTCAAGTTGCACGCAATGTTTTTGTGTTCTCGTTCAATCTTTCCCTGTTTAAAAGTAACTTCTTCAGTTAGAATTGTAAAGCTGAATACCATGGAAAGAACTGCAGAGCAGCAAATCATTGCTCCAAGGTGCTATTAATGTTATCCATTGTGGGTTCTCAAATGTAAAAAAAGGACTGTTTCCACAACAGCTGCTCCCTAAGCGCTCTGCCTAAATTAAAGGGAAAAATAATAATAATTTTTTTTTTTATTTAGCCACCGCCCTTAATGCAAGGTGGATGCCAAATATGCTTTAAGGTTGAAGAATGCAGCCTTGTACAGTGTGAGGATTTTAACTGATCATCTTGGAGCTGTATTTACATATTCCAACTGTTTTCACTAATGAAAGTTTCAGAGTGCAGGCAGGAGACCACGCTGTGAGGAAGACCTCAGCAGTCTATTTAGAAACTACAAGACTTTGGAGTAGTTGATGTTGAACATTTAGTTAGTTCTGGTTTAGTATGGTCACCTTGACTAAACACTGAAGGCAGCTGAAGTCCTGGTGTGTGAATAAGCCAAGGTATTTAACCTTAAGACAGTGAGTTGTGTGAACACAGATCTCACCCACTAAATTTCAGTATGCTTGAGCTTGTGGCACACAGTAGTTCAGTACCTAAGCACACATCCATTCCAGCACCACAGAATTGGCAGGTGTCCCCATCACCCTCACTGTGTCACTATCAGAGCCACATACACACATCTTAAGGAGAGTACTTCCCTTCACCCACTCCTGGTGATGTTTCTCCATTTCCAGTTCCTTTTGCTTTTCAGAAAAGTCCTCTGACCCTGACATCAGTGCATCCACCTCTCACAAACCTGCACAGTATATCTGTCATCAATGTTCCTATCAAGAGGCTGCACCTCTTAGGGCTTATCCTTTATCTCCAGTACCACCTGAGCATCCAATGATGCCAATGATGTGGCAAACTGGGAGGTGACAGGTAGGTACAGACATCCCTTTAAAAACATTAATATGGTCCATTTAATAGTTTTGAATTTAGTCACTCTGCAAAGTGTTCTTCTGTGACTAAACCAGCCCAAATGTTCCAAGCCAATGAAGATGGCAATTTTCTCAACCAACTTTCAGTTAAAAATCAGGTTATGATCCACTGCTCAGGTGATGTCCTTTCAAACACCACGGCATTAAAAAGCATGAGATTGCAGAAGGCCAAAGAACTCACGGGTCAGAGGTGACTTAAGTTCATAGAGACCTGAGGAAGACAAGTTAATATAAACATGCCCTCATTAACACACAGATCACAGAATCATGGAATCATTAAGATTAGAAAAGACCCCTAAGATCATTGAGTCCAATCTTTGACCGATTACTACCGTGTCAACCAGAGCTTGGCACTGAGTGCCACATTCGTGCACTTCTTGAACACCCCCTGGGATGGTGACTCCACCACCTTCCTGGGCAGCCCATTCCAATGCTTGACCATCCTTTCAGTGCAGAAATTCTTCCTGATGTCCAACCCAGACCTCCTCTTGCATAGCTTGAGGCTGTATCCTCTTTGCCCTCTTCCTGATGAAGTGCATCTTTCTTTCACCTCTCTTTTTAAGGCATAGCTAGCCCACCTAAAAATTTATTTTGAATCTCTATTTGCAGTACTTAGTAAATTATGCAATTCTGACTAAGATCTGAATTAGAAAAGATGAAAGGTAAATTAGGTCATAAGGAGACAATCAACATTGCAATCAATCAATGTTTCATAATTTAAAAAAAATGAAACCATTCATCAGCCACCAGATTTTTTCTCAATCTCTGAAGAATATGTGACAACCATTGAGGTTGGAGGTGGCAGAATTTTTCCTAGATACCTCCTGATTTCATTTCATACTTAATTTCAGCATTCTTTTGATCCCCTCTCCCAAAATAGTCTCTGCAAGTACCATCTCTACAACCTCTGGTGCTGACATAAAAGGAAGGCTTCTCAGTCCAAGGATTGAGGCTTTCTCTCTCAATCTATGGATGCATATGTATTGAATTTCAACTACTGACATTTTAAGAGGCATCTCTAATCTCTTTACTGATTCTTTGTTTCAGCTCTAGCTTGCATGTTACTTAAGAGCACAGGTATGAAGGCAACTGTTGATATGTATTTAAAGCAAAATTTTAATTCCAAAAAAGGGTTAGTAGGTAAGTAGATAATAGGGATAACAGTGAGACAGAGGGAGGTTTAATGCAACACATCAAGAAGAGGGGCTGAAGAAATACATACCTGGCCAGGCCTCAGAACTGCATTAACTGGGGAAGATGTGCAACAAGTGAAATGCTGAACAAGCAGTAGTGGGAACATTGCTGTGAGAGAGCAGCTGAAATGCCATTTGCCACACATATCAAAGTTAAAATTCTTCAAGTGATGACCAGCATAGATAAACAAGCCTGAGATCCACCCAAACCTGTGAAGAGCTGTAAAAAGCAAATGGAGTTTCTGAGAGGAGAACTTAAAATGGGATCACAGGTATTTGAACTGCTTTTGGATGTTAGAAAGAGAAAATCTGGTACTGAAAAAAAAAGAAGTGCAAGTATACTACTACATGTCTCAAGAACAAAAAAAAAGAGAAGTCCTTATTTTCTGTAACTGTGCCAAAATTATAGGCTCTCTGACAACAAAAATGCAGAAATCTTCCAGCTGATTCCCCTAGCTTGGTCCCTTTCCAAGTTCCTCAGCCTTTTCTTCATTTGTGTAGCCAAAATATCTCCTTTGCCTACTGACACATATATAAAGACATAAAACTTACTCCAATCCATTGTTAAAACAGATAAAGAGACAACACATTAATATCATGAGAATGCTCTGTCAGTCTCCCTGGTCAGTCTCCCTGTGACTGTTTCAGTACTTAGTTGACCCCCCCAAAATAAAACTTGTAAAAGGCCTTTGAAACAGGAAGAAATTGTATGCTGCTTGTCTTTGCTTCACTACTCTGTAAACACATTCAAAGAATTCTAGAAAATTAGTGAGGATGCTATTTCCCTTTGCAAAAACTGTGCTGCCAGGATGAGCCCTTACCTCTTTCAGAGGAGAAGACCAGTGCATCCAAGCTGGACTCACTTTGTCTTTATGGCTTGACCAGAAAGAACAAAAGCATCATCAAGTCTATTACACAACAAGCAACTTTGGAGATTGTTCTTGGTTAGAACTAAGAATGTTTCTACACACTTAGCAGCTGCCAACCCCCCAAAATGAAAAATGCCTCCTCATAGTCTCCACAGAGTCAAATTTCCACAGTGAAATGTAAACAGATAATGTTATTTTATATAAATGGGTACTTCTCTAATGGATCAGAAAACAAAGCAAAATATATGGGCTTTTTTTTGATTGCTCCAAAGTTTGGCACATTTACTGGGGACTGGGGCCAGGGGCAGGAGAGGAGAGTGGTAACATTAATGTTCCTAACTTCAGCATCTGTAATTAAATGCATGTGTAAATCTGAGATACAGGTACATTTTCCTTTACCCTCCCAAAATTAACTTTTCCAAGTGTTGCTATTCTTTTCCTGCATTATGAAGGCAACACTTCAAACCATGGCACAGACTGTGAAGATGTTCTCTGTCTCAACACTTCTCCCTGGAATTAGAGTATAGCTTTTACTGTACACTCAAAAAAGCAAAGGGAAAACAAAATTTCAAGGCCAGATGTTAGCCCAGGCACATGCTTTATGCCTACAAGACAGTGCATCTGAAAAAATTATATATCCAAAATTAATTTCTAGCTGATCAGTTTTCACTTGAGGAGAGAGGATGGAAGAGACAGGCTAGGCACTGAATTTAAACTGTGCTCCATCAGTATCAGTTTGCATAACATGACTGGCAAAAAATTGAAAAATGGTAAGAAAAATGCTGCAAATGGCATTTGTATGCTTTTATTTTTTGAAGAAATGTTAGGAGAATTCTTAAGAATCAAGTTACTTCTGAAAAGAAACACTGCATACATGAACGCATGATTGTAGGGCCAGGAAAATTAAAGAGTGAAGAAAAGAGCTAATAAGAAAAGGGGATTGAAGCTGTAGTGAAAAAATGATGGGAATAAAAGGGTGATGCTCAGTAGCAGCAAAATTTAGTGCAGGTGGAGAGAAGAAAGGAGAAGAGAGAAGATCCTTATCCAGATGACAAAGAAAAGAATATAGGTATTTGACAGAAGAGGAATATTAGTGGGAGGAATGCTTGTCAGCTCCATATTCCCTTCCCTTGAATTCAAGATCATAGTAACCCCTTCCTTTAAGTTTCTTATTAAGTTTCTTTGAGATCACCTCCCCTGCTCTTCAAATGTGAATGTCATACTCTTTTTAACTGTAAAAACCAGGAAAGAGAGCAGGGCTGGTAACTATGGTGGGGAAAGGGAATACAAGGAATTTGGCTATTCTTTAGAAAAGCCTTGATCCTTATGTCGTTTTAACTCCTTCCCTGACCAATGTGCTTCATGATCTAGGGCAAACCCAAAGAAAATCCTGGTGCTGGAGTCCTGGTACTCAGGCATTACAAGTCTAAATGCTGTCAATATGCACCATGTTCTTCCCCACAGAATGAAATACCCGACAGATTTCACAGTTTTTTCACTTTTATGCCACTAACAATAACTGTTCACTAATGTCTCATTAAGCCTACAAACCACCATCACCTCCCCTTCACAGCTGACAGATTTATGAAATCACATCTTTCTCATAACATATGCATGATCTTCTGCATCACCTCACAATTCCAGCTCTGCCAACATATTCCAGTTGTTGCCCACACCATTCAATACAGCTGGAGGGTGGCTGCAGTATTGCCACAAAAATGTCCAAACTGCTGTTGGCACTTGTTAGGGACAGAGCAAAGGTGGCACGTGTGTGTGTCTCACATGTTTCTCAGTGAATTTATAAAACTCTCCACTCTGGGAAACCGTGAGCTATCATCACAAATCCTCTGAATGCTCCACATCTGGACTGCAAGTTTTGGGCTGTGGCTCCTACATGTGCTCCTCTATAGCACATTTCTCATTACAGCTGTCAGATTACAAGGAGGTGCCGAGTCTTGAGATTTGCCTACAATTATGTTAAAGATATCTAGAATATTCTAACCAATAATTTGCAAAGTGGCTCCGAAGATGTAAAATCTGATTTGGATTGAGAGGACCACAAGTAGTAAATGTATGAGCAACAGTTTGGTATGAACTAAATTTAGGATGTATCCATTCCAATTGCATATGGATGTATTCTTTCTGCCAAAGTTGTTTGTTGCAGATTTAGAGTTTTGCTGTTTGAGTAAAGGATGTGGTTATTTCCTTCCACATCAGCAGCCCGTGAATTTCTAATACAGTAATTCAAATAGAATTCTTGTCCCCACTATTTGCCTGAATTACAAAAATACAATGTACTGCACAAATTATATAAATTGTACATATATAAATATGATGTATTACAGAAATCAGTGAACTATCCAGCTAAGAGCATTAACAAAGATGATGCTTTAAGTCACTAGTGTTTCAGTGCTTCAGCAAGTCACTGAGAGAGCTGCCCTGCTGAAAACCTTGGCATTTTGGAGTGGGGGCAGGAGGAGGAGAGACGTAAGAACAAGGGAAGGAGAAGGAGGTTAAGCTAAAGAATGAAAAGAAATAAAATAAATAATGCAAAGGCCTTGCCTATAGAAAATTCTGGGCAGGTTTTGGGACGGAGAGGGTGTTTATCCCAGACAAAAATCTTGATCTAGCAATTATATTCTCCTTAGTTTTCACCTGAGTGAGCACTTCTTCTGTTTCTTCTATCAAAAGTAAGCCACACTAACCCTGCCACATTTCAACAGTGACCAATACCAATATATTTCCCTTCAAAAAAGTTCTCGTGAGTCTTACTTTTTGTGATCCCCCATTACACTCGCCAATACTGCCTTAAAACAGTATTTTAATATTTATGATAAAATCAGACCTACTCCTAGAAAAGCACATGGAATAAGTTATATAATGTATTCTTAAGACTAAGAAATATTGATGCTGTGCTTAATATTGGAAAATGAAGAAAGTAATGCCAAGATGGTGCCTTAAGTCAAAATTGGAATCACTTACACCACTTATCTGGATGAATCAAAGCCTGGAGATGAGCTTAAATTTCTGACAAAGTTTAGTTCAATCCCAGCCAGAAAAGCCTCAAGCAACTCCACTGGTCTGAATTGTTTTAGCTTTTCTAAACAAATCAGAACAGCAAGTGCTATTGGAGGCATAAACAGATTTCCTATTTAAAATGCTCAACTTTAAGGCTATTGACCACATTCCCTCCCTTCCTGTCCCAATTTAAACTTGGCTTTCACAGCTCCTGCTGAAACCTGAGGTGAGCCAACTTTGAACCAAATTTAGTTTTGTCTGCTTTTAATTTGATTGGACTGGCTTTCAAAACAAACCAAGCAAACTCTCACAACACTGGGATTTCAAGTTACTGAACTTCTTTTGCATAATCACCCCCTTTTTATGCTAATATTACCCCTTACGCAGGGCTGACAAAATATGAAAAATACACTTTAAAACTGAGGGGGTTTTTTTAGAGGATACAAACCATTTTAAAAAAATGAAGGATAAGAATTGAAAATTAAATCAGCATGCTCATCCACACTTGAAGCAACACTCTATATATATATAGGAAAACAAAGCCAGCATTGCAAAAATACCCAAAACTCGTTGATTGTGGAAATAACCTCATATCAGGCAGTTTTTAAAATCATCAGTATGAAAAAGGTGCCTCTTACCACAGGCCAACTAAATGACATTTTCTCAGTCTTACAGCCCTCTCTTGGATGTTTCACTGGTTTATCCTCTACTTGCTCCTGTCAAAGTTTATTAAATGCTGTTAAAAACATCCCAGTATGATTACTGAGCAGAACTCAGGCAGTCAGGATACTCCTGCTTCTGGGACAAGCTCAAACTGATTCCTCCTGAAAGAGAGGTGCCTCAGCCACTACACAGAGTTGCAACAGATGCTCTACCACAGTCTGGACTCATCAGCTGAACATCAGCTTCCTGCCCTCACCAAAGACTGAATTTGTACTCTTCTAACTCTCAGAGAAGCTTTTCCTGACTCTAATCATCCTGCTTTCTTATGTCAAAGGATGAAAGAGCAAGGAGGCTAAGCATTTCTGTCAAGAAGAGTTAGCAAATGGACTCTCCAGTCAGTCTTCCCACAGCTTGCTCAGCTTTATCTTATGTTTAGATAAATAGGATCTATAATCCAAGACAAATAGAAGTTGCTATTGATCACAATATGCCAGGGTTTTACTCTTACTACTCATCTGTTTAGAAAACAAGGAAAAATATTATGTTTTGAAAATCAAGTTTGAAATTACCAGTCTCTCAACTGAGTATCTAAGGCAATCCAAGCAAAGGAGCAGCTCTGAAGAAGCTATTACTTCAAGTGATAGGCTAATTATATAGTTTTAAAGTATTGTGTCCCACATGCAGGTAATACAATAGCTATATATATATATATATACACACACACACACACACACACACCTGGGCTAGCAGTAAAAATATTACAAATATTTGCTTTGTTATATTATTCATAATATACTTCATTGCTCTGGCAGTAGTGTGTTAAAATCAGACAAATAGCAAACCAGTTAACGATTAATCCCTGCTATTTCTCCTACTGCCAATGAATTGGCTCTGGAATACCACCAGCACTCCTGCAGAAGCAAAAGTTCATCCAGCTGCTACTTTTACTGTTCCTACTTCCTCCAAGGGAGTTCTTTCCTAAAGTCCAGTCTTTTTAAAGATTTTAGCTACCAGTCTTCTCCAAAGCTGCTTTTTGCCATGTTGCCAAGTTTTAGTTTCCCCAGGTAAAGTACAGGCCTAAGATTGTTCTGTGCTACCCTGTGTGCAATAATCTTTTTCCTTCTCCAGGTTCAGTGTACTTTTTGTTATTTCTTTCCCATACACTTCACACAGGAACGGCTTCCAGCACCGAAATAGCTTGTCCACCACTGGGAAAAGAGAAAGTAGACCCATTTTCCTGTACACTTCTTGAAATGGTCTTCTTGCCAAGCATTGTTTCTCATCTGTTGTGGAACATGACACCCCATTTAAATGTCAACACGAGTTCAACTCGGGCAAGCAGCGTATTTTTGAAGTGGCTCTACTCCGAGCTTCTTCCTTACTACCACCGGTTTACTAAGAGACCATGTTTACAGTCTCTGCATTAATAATAATCCTAATGTGCATGTTATTGTAACCTTTACATCCACCAAAATGAGAGGAACTGTTAAATTAAGAATGTCTCTGTTGGTACTCTGCTGTCTACACGTCGCACTGCATCTCTAAAGCCAAAATCACGGAGTAACTCGGGGGTCTCTGAGCTAGAACTCCCATGGGCATCTGTGCTGTGGCCAGTGCAGACTCACTTAGAAATTAGTGAAGAGATCCAACACTAAAGCCTGCAGGGATCTGCAGCAGCAAGGCTCCAAATGTGCATTACAAATGTTGAAGAGTGAAAATTTTACATTAAAATCAACAAGTATCAAAAAGTATTCTTAGGTAGCCACTAAGGAATTACACACTTACTGATTTCACAGCACTGAAAGTGTGAAAAAGCTTCAAGCTCTTGGTTAGCTTTCAAGAGAAAGACAAAACATATAAACACTCATAAAACCCCCAAATAATGTGTGTAATTAATTAATACAGCTTAAAATATATTGGTTTAAGATCCCCAGACTCCCCAGAGTCTTTTTTACCTGTTCTCCTTTTCTACTTTCGTATCATAGCTGCCAAAGACAGGGCAAAAAAGAGGAAAACAAAAACCAGTTTTTCTTTTTGTTTGTCTATTTTTAGAGTTTCTCTTCCTAAGAACGTGCTGCTCTCATACACCCATGATCTTGAAGGAAAAGAACAACTGCATGCCAACTGCCAGTTGCCACAAAATAGCTGTTGGGAAGATCACAGTAGGTTCACCACACCACGGGTTAGCTTCCCCTGCTGTCTCACTCTCCTGAGAATATTTCAGAGCCATCTTTGAGAAGAGGATTTCCTGTTGCCCAAGCACACAGCCAAGAAGAGTCAAGCTCTAGGAAAGAGTTTCTCAGGATGTGTCCAGGTACAGTACTCGGTAACAAAGGAGACACTGACAGAATTATGCAGGCAAACCTAACTCCTAGAAGCCCAAGAATTTCCTACATTGAAATCTCAGGAGTTTGGTAACGCTGCAAGTTGTCAGGTAGTTATTTTTCAGCTAATGTTGGTAATGCCAACTTCTGTTCCAAAGTTAACATTTAGGACATCTACATTTTGAAACCATATAGCTAAAACTCAGTGAGGTATTCCTCATATATGCTTCAAAGCTTGCTTCAAAACAGATGCTACAAGTCATACAAGTACCTTCCAAAGAAGATACAGACAACGCCTAAATCAAGAAGTCACAATTAAAAACCAAAAATCTTAATTGAGAGTATACAATACCTTAGAAAAAATATAAAGGTTTAATGGCAGGGAAACGTAGTGGAATAATCCAATTTATTTGACAGTCAAAGGTGTTAGAATAGGAGCAAAGAAGTCTAAACCAATCAATGCAAAGTGTAATGGGTAACAATACTTCCCCACAAGGTGCTTTCAGGTCTTAATAAAAGCTAAGCTTCTAAATCTCACAATTCACGGCTAACAAAACTGGAGCAACATAACTGACAACTGCACACCTAGAAAATCTGATATAGTACAGTAACTTGCAACTTGTGCATACTCTTCCACTTTCCTTAGGAAATGTTTAATTTGTTGTCCCAGACAAAACAGCCTTTGGTCATCGCAGATGACTACTAAATTACAAGAACTGTACTCCAATAATAACTACCAACTCTGCTAAACAAAGCAGCAACAAACAAGGTTTATAAAAACAAAGAGGATGCGGGTACAATCTTATTTTGGTCCTTTGCATGGACAGGAAGATCTAAGACTGTAATTGAAGACTGGTGTATCAGCTTTACTGTAGGCCAGCTAACTCCTTTCAGTGAGCAAGCCAGCTGCTTTCAGCGTGGCTCAGGGCAAAGGTGTAAAGACTTTTCTCTGAGTCCTGCTTCACCTTCACTGAAGCTGTGTGCAATTGCATCCATACAATACAAGGACAGCAGCAAGAAAAAGGCTACAAAGCAAGTTCCTGGTCAAATAATATGAGCAAACAGGTGGACAAGAGAAGGACTGTGGACAGACAAAAATAGCTTCTCTTATTTCAAACATTTGAACATTGTTTTGGAGAACTGAAGTCTATTCTCATCTCTAGATCCCTTTGTAAATTTGTCATTGAATGAATGTCTGATTTGGATAAAAATAGCCTGGCTGAATACCTGTTCGGTAGGTTCTGAATTTAGAGATAGCATCTAAACACTTGCTCTATTATTAAAATACTGTGAATTTGCTAACAAAATTAGCAATCATTAATTCTTGTACTATGCAACCACCTCCTGGCTCTGCAACACCACATACTAGAAGCCTCTTCCCTGGATATTAGCTCTAATTAAACACTAAATAATTTCATTCATGAAAAAATGTTAATGCACTTGAAACCTCGTGTAAGGTCGTGCACCTTACACAGTGTGCCCTCCACTCCTTTTGCTTTGTGTATCCACAGAACCACAGTGATCTGAAATTGTTTTACATATTTCTGAGAAAAGCACAGCTGAACTTAGCTCACATCTCATAAGAACACTGAAATTACACGGGTATATATCAATTCATTATCAAGAACTATGAACTTTGTATTCAATTGTTACACACACATTTCACTCATATTCAAGGTATAAATTATTCCTCCCTCTCTCGAAGGTTTTAGTGAAATAACGTTTAAAAACCCACTGTTCACTGGCATGCCTTTGTAGACCTACCAGTGCAAAGTGCCTTAATGTAAATAAACATTTGTAGTCAGCAGAAACCAGTGCCTGTGACCTGCAGTGACAGCGAGCGCTCCCAGCTCCAAGCAAAGCCAAGGGAAGGGGAGGGGAGAAGGAAAGTTGGCTGAGGGGGCAGGGAAGGAAGCTGTGCTCTGAAGATATGGTGGAAATTTTGTAATTGTTTAAAATTTGGCAAACAACAAACATCTGGCAACATCCGTAGCAGCAGGTTCTGAGTGCTGCCTAAGCTTTGGTCCCTCGTGGAGTGCAGCAGGAAGAGAGTCACGTATTTGATAGAGCCTGAAATCACAGACCACTTCAGCAGCAATAACTCCTCCACTTCCCAGGCAAGGAGGAACCAAGCCTAAACATACAAGAACATCAGTTTTGCTAGTTTATGTGCCAACATGGAAAATCTGGGCTCAGAAAGTCTCACAAAACTTGAGAGAGCAGACATATGGGTAAACTATGTCTCACCTCCTGCATATTTAATGAATATTTACCTTTATGGACGGATTTGAAGGGTATCTTTTTCTCACTGGAATCCCATCTCCAAGGAATTTAGGTCTGCTTAAGCTTTGCTTTCCACATTTTTCTACTTATTTAGAAACTATATATATAGTTAATAAATATAACAAGTCACGTAAAGCATAAGGTGTACCAAAACTGCCTTCTCTTTTCAGTATTTTTAGATTTGGCTTAATATATTAACATGGTTAGACCACGGTCAGGTAAGGGCAGCTCTCACTGCAATAAAAAGGGCAAAGTTTAACTTAAGCTCTAGGTATCATATCTTCTATAAAAAGAAGTTACTCAATTTAGTATTTTTAAATTGAATTATGGAGTTTGAACTCTATTTCAGGGCTGTTTTCAGGCTTGCATGAGTGAGTATTTGATCCAAGACTCTTGGAGCTTTAAAACACTTCCAAGAATAATTTTCTTCAGTGAAACAATGTATTTCTCATTCAAGAAATCATAAGAAATGTCTCTGATACTACAGCCTCATGTATTTCTCATGGATTTTTACTATGAAAATAGTTTGTTTTTGGAAATATTTCCATCAAGATGTGTATCTTCATCCTAAGATTATCTTCAGAAAATTTTTCATTGCCTTTTCTTCACATGAAGCTAATGAAAGGACTGAATGTTATTTGGGGGATGGGAAAAGAAAATATTGGGCAGTGGTGGGAGATAAAGCAAAAAATACAACTCACCACTGCTCTGAGAATGTGACAGACTGCAGAGCACACCAGGAGTAGGTTTGCCATGTAAAAGTTTCATTCTACTATCTCCTTAATTTAATGGTATGCTATGAGCAGAAAACATTTGAGAGCTCTTATCTTTTTGACTTTTCTTTATAGGATGAAGAAACAAAGTTTACTTCTTGCCACAGTTAGAGCAGACGAGGCAGCCTTCAAACCCATGCCTGAACAAATCAGCTTGCTGAGGGATTCCCCACTTGCCAAAATTAATTTCATTCCAGGTAAATGCCTGGCACCTGCTTCCATGATGTATTTCAATTGTTCATTTTGAGTATTTTTTTTCTTTTTAGAAGCCTGTTTACTTGAACAGGAATCATTTCATGGATCACTTCAGGCTAAACTACATGGTGAGCAAGACACATGGCGACACAGTGACGTCTTGTGATACGTATTTGCCAAAAATTCGTTGTAAAACACAGAGAAAAACTGCAAGAATAAAAAACGGTAATAAAGCATATACAGCAAATCTACTGTTCTTTCCCCACTTTCTACCAAGAAAAAGAGAAAGAAACATATTTCTTCACAATTCAAGCAATTTTCAGGCGAAATAATGCCAGCTTAACGTAGTCCCTTCCCAGCTAGTGCCAAATACTTAAATTTACCACAATGTGAATTCAGGATGTCACCAACCCCGTGCCTGAGCGGGCTCTCTGTGGGTGTCCCGGGCTGCACTACCTGTGCCATGGCTGCAGTAAGGGCACGGAGCCAGCGCGGTGCCTTTGGGCTCAGCCTTTTACAGGAGCAGCGAGATAAGGAGCATGATTTGGCCAACCAAAACTTCCTGCTCTGAGCTGTCCCAAGTCCTGGGTGCCTGCAGCCGCTCGGCCAGGCCAAACCAGCCTGCCTGGGATCTGCATTTCCTCGGCAGACAGGAGGAAGCTGCCCTGGGATATAGGCAGCGCTACAGGGCGTGGGGCTGCGCCACAGGTGAGTGCAGGAATTGCGCTGAGACCTTGTTTGCACATCAGCAGGGAGGAGCAATGAAGGGGAGCAGGATGGGCACGTGCTGGGCAGGCACAGATTAGATGTGAGTGGGAGAGGGAAGGAAGAGCACAGGATTGTGTTTTGCTTTGGAGAGAGCAGTACCTGCAATGGGAAGGGAGGGAGCACAAGGTTCGAGTGACGTGTGACGCAGCAGAGGCTACGGTTCAAATTTGGAGAAGCCGGAGAGGTAGGAAAGCGTGGGGCTTAGGATGCTGATACGGGCATGCTGGATCAGGGAGATGAATGGGATCCTGAGGAGGATGGATTTCTACTTTGGAAAGGAGGGGCTGCATGAGTATGCTGGGACAGCATCCTTATCTGGGATTTCCTGGACAGAAATAAATGCACGTGGCTTTTCCTCCTCTGCTGGTCTTACCGCAGCTGTACTGTACAGCTGATTTACACCCATGCACAGAAATGCCTGGAATTTTTCAGTTTATGGCAGCCCAATTAAAGTACTGTATCATAGCTGGTATCCATCTTCCAAAAGTTTGGAAATCCTTAAGGGAAACTTAAGAGCCTACTTTATGCCCAAAAACATTCTCAAAGTCAGGCATGAATGCATAGTTGTTGCTGCTGACAGCGGCAGCTAAGCAAACTTGGTTTGGAAATTCCACATTCATCCTTTAGCCCAAAGGCGTAATTTCTACATGGGGAAGAGTTAAAGATGACAATACCAGTCATGTCAACATAATTACACAGCAAAGCCTTCAATCTCAAAAAAAGCAATTGCTCTCCGACCATCCAACCCCAGAACACACGCAGAGGACAGATGAAATGTCTGCTACAGCAAACAGGGCTTCACACTGTCCCTGAAGTGATTTTGATCCCCTCAGAGGATCAGCAGCTGCCAAAATCTATTCTTAGGTATTTGAAAAAGTTAGAGCAGGTTTGAAGATGGGATATGCTTCTCCCTCATAAACATAATTTTTATTTTGTAGAAAAATTATATAAAGTGTATTATTATAAGCCATATTTAGTAAGCCTCTAAGGAAGAAGTGGAAATCCATTCTATACTACACCAAAACATTTCCAATGAAATAAATTTAGAACACATAAAGTTAAGTTTACATTTCATGGGCCAGCCCATACAGATTTCAATCCTCTGTCTAAAGTGAATAAACAACCTCTGTCAATCTACATTAAAAACAAACAAACAAAAAAAAAAACCCCAAAAAGATGGGGGGAACAATTAAAGGATTTTCCCACATATAAAACCAGGTACAGCTATCAATTTTGTTATGTACATAATGCAAGTTACAACCCAGTTCCAATCCGTATTTGAAATTTCTAGGCACTATCACAAACAAAGATTCATAAACACACACCAAGTGAAATATAGGGAAAAAAGTGCCTGCTAATGGTAGTAATGCAAAAAGTCATCTTAAGCTTCAGACGCAAGCAAAACTTCCTCAAGAAAGGAAACACGATGCCTTGTACAGATAAAAGTAACACAGTAAACAATTTACCAAATATAAACACACAATTATTAGTTCACAGAGTTTAATGGAAGGTACTCCTGCACATTTCATAAAACTGAAGCCATCTGTTCAAAACATCTACAATGGGAAAATACAGATGAGAAGAAAACCCCAACATTAAAATGTATCATGCATGGGCAGAACTGAGAGCAGAATTTGTTCAAGAGCATTTTGTTTTTGGAGCCAACCATCGAATTATTATCGAATATCCTGAAGGGACCTACGAGGGATCATCAAAATCCAGCTCCTGTCCCTGCACAGGACAGCCCCAGGAATCAAACCAGGTGCCTGAGAGCACCGTCCAAACTCTTCTAGAGCTCTGCCAGGCTTGGTGCTGTGACCACTTTCCTGGGGAGCCTGTTCCAGTGCCCAGCCACCCTCTGGGTGAAGAAATTTTTCCTGATACTCAGCCTAACCTTTCTCTGACTCAGCTTCAGGCCATTCCCTCGGGCCCTGCCACTGGGTGCCACAGAGAAGCGATCAGTGCCTGCTGCTCCTCTTCCCTCACGAGTAAGTTGTAACTGCAGTGAGGTCTCTGCCCAGTCTCCTCCAGGCTGAACAGACCGAGCCACCTCAGTCACCCCTCATATGGCTTCCCCTCAAAGCCCTTCACCATCCTTGCTGGCCTCCTCTGGACATCCCACAGTTCCCTATCCTTCCCACGCTGTGGCACCCCAAACTGCACACAGGGCTCAAGGTGAGAGCACAGAGCAGAGGGGGTCAGTCCCCTCCTCTGACTGACCGGTGACACTGTGCCTGATGCACCCCAGGACAGTACCGAGGGTGATTCTGCTTGTGTTGCAAGACAGACAGCGTGCTGCTTACAACAGTTCAGAGAACACACCATCAGAAAAATGACCACACATCTATGGATTATAGTAACAGGAAATTAAATTATATACACAGTTTGGCTGAGAAAAGGTTCTAACTTCAGACCAGTTGGCAGGACTGTTCTGGCACCCAGTGTATGTGGCAATTTTCCCTGTGTTCCCTCTCTTGGCAACAAAGAGTGAAATTTCTCCTGAGATAATGCAGAATGGGAAAGAGTGACACAGGAAAATTAAACTTATATTGCTGGAACATTTACTGCTTTGAAGCACCTACTTCAGCTGCTTTATAGAAGCTGTTGTTTCATGGTTGAGAAAGTTATATGATATTGTAGGAGTCTAAAAGTGGGCACTGTGAATACCTTTAAGCTATGATTTTATCACTAATTACGTAAAATTAGTTCAGTTAAGAAAAAGAAATCAGTAAAACACTGCATAGATATGTCTCCAGAAAAACTACAGTAAATGTATTAAATTGTCTTGCAGAAGTACTGGTTTCAATTGTCTGCCACAGGTGTTCTTTAGCAGAAATTTCACCACATTTCTTATTCAAGTTCTTCCTTTTCAAGATACTTAGTTTTTTTTTTTTTTTGATGTCAAATACCTGCACAACTTGACATGAGTACATTTTGAAGATTAAGGCTCTTTTGGATACTAAAAGAACTCCTTCAAGTTTGTTAGATTGTGATGCTGTGGCAAGATAGTGATGGATACTGCCTTGTCTCTCAATAAGGCATCTTAAAAGAGCTTACACTCATTTAACTTCACAAGTCCAAAATTCTTAGAAAGCAGAAATAAGTTTCCTTATTCTAGCAAAGTTAATTATTCATTATTTATTATTGTCTTTATATATCAATCTAGTTTTGATTAGTAATTTCTTAGATTTTAAGTATTTAGTATCAGGATAATCCTGTATTTCAAAATTAAAACTGTGAAACACTTTAAACTAACTCCCAATTTTAATTCCATCTTGGAATAACCTTGTTCCATTGAAAAGTAGCTTTAAAGGGCAGAAAAGCAGAAAAACAGGTACTTTCTAACAATCCAAACATTATAACTGCACATTCTACCATACATGGCCTGATACTTCTGATTGTTTTAACTCTGTGGATTTTGAAGTGCTATAAGAACAGGTAAGTTATGTGATGATTAAGAAGCCTGGATTTACTAGGCTGGCTGAGGAATTCATCATCTAGAGTTCTGGCATACTTATTTCACTTCAGTGCTTTTGTTCAAGCAAAATATGTTTTTTACCAAGTTACTCATTATGGTTTGGAAAAATATAGAAAGGACTTTTAGTTTTATCCATTTTAAGAAGTCTAGCATGTTTCTGTACTAATTTAATATGTCCTTGTACAAATCTTTTCAGGCTCCATTTTTACCATATGCTAAATACATTAAAAACCTATTATACACACTCAATATTTCCTCATTGTGGTATTTTTGACATAATTATAGCTTCTTTTAAAAATAGACAAAAACCATGTTTAGCATTTTTCCCCAAATTAAAAGCAAGCAAACAAACAAAAAGATCTCTTCTGAAGCCACATGATCTTCCAAACGAATTAGAGCCAGCAAGGACAGAAGCCTTTTAAAGTCTGCTAGGCACTTCAAGACAGAAATTCACAATGCAAACACAGTCTGAACTGAAATAAATGTCAAAGGTGTAACCAAGATCAGCCTGTTTCGGATTAGAGTTTATTTTTTAACTAAGCTCAGACTAAAGCAGTACTACAGAATCTTCTACATTACATCTTACTAGGAAGCAGACTTCATAGTACATTCAGGAATCCAAATACTTACATTTTTTTTTTTAACTCAGTATTCATTTTGAATGTGGGTGACAGTGCAGGAAAGAAAAAGAAAAAACAAACCCACAAAATTTAAATACGATTATTCTTCTGGACAATGTATTAGCATTATGCAAGGATCCACTTGCAGTAAGAATGCCCACTTTCTGTTTCACAGTGGGTAAGACTGGAACACTACATAGGTGTTGACCTACAGCTTTAATGACTTTTGGATTTGTTTTTTTTTTTTTTTTTGGAAACTCACAAAGACCTTCTCCAGTAATTTAGAAAATATGCTTTCTCATAGTGTGCTGTGTAAATAAAGTCTATTAATACAAGGCTGAAAACAAAAGGCCCTATAACAAGTATGCAGAGTCTTCTGCATAAAATACTTACAGCTACAACACATACACATTTCTGATACTTGGAATCTAAAGATCTGGCCCTACTGTAAAAGGCCAATGCTATGTTTTTATGGTCTAAGTTGGTATCTAAGGTAGACTCTGAACTTCAGTCCTCTGAACGACATTTCACTGCTCTGCACCAGTTGGAGAGAAAAAGGTTTCCAAGGAATATGAAATAGAAGGAAACAGTGCCAAGTTCCTAAGAAGTTTCAAGCAGCAGCTATAGCTAGGCTGCTGAATATTGTTTTGTGAAACCAGTCCATCCATAAAGGAAGTCACTGCTCAGTTACAGAAAATGACTTGAAATCTTGATTGTTTTTTGAAGTGGTAGACTATTTCCATTTCAGTTAGAACATTAAAGAAACAGTGCAAGTTTCAGATTCTTATTAGGTGTGAGGAAGGGGGGGATTATTTCTTTTTTATTTTTCTTTGCACTGGCATGAAATAGCCATGAATAGTGCATCAAAAATGTTCTGAATGAGTAAATTTTCAAGACACGGACACAGAGTAGATGAAGAAGGAAGTGACCCTAGGGGGAAAAAAAAACGGCATAGCTCTAAAAGAAAACAAAAATCCAGATAAAACCATCTGCAGAAACAATTCAAGAAGGAAGGTTAGACAGAGAGGTGTTCCAAGGAGCAGAGGACTGCAAGGCATGAACAGTTACGAGCTCATGTAATCACAGACAATCATTCAAAAGGCAATTAGCTCAGAAGAGTCCAGAGTACACTGGTAGTGCTTGCTGTGCTCCACAGGCCATAAAAATGACGTGCTGATCTATGTGAGCATGTCAGAAAGGAGCAAAAGTCCTAACTCTAAGTTGTTCCAGGAAGAATAGCAAGGTCAAGGGCATCACCAGTGCCAGAGGTTCCTGCAAAGGCAGGAAACGTTTTAATGAACTTGCAAGCAGCACACACCAGCTGGGTACCTTGAGTGGGACAAGAAACCACAAACAGCAGCATATTAGACAATTATATTTTGTCTCTAACCAAATCCATAATCATAAATGCTTCCTTAACAGACAAAATCACATGCCTGAACTCCAATTATGCACTAAGTGCAATGAAAAAAAAGGAAAGAAGTTCCCTGCAATCCCCTCCAAAACCAAGAATACTGAAACTGAATTAATGTCAGATAAATGTAAGGACTATAAAGTATGAAGTAAACAAATGAACTGTCTTTCTGCCTTTTAAAACTCATTGGATATATCAACACAGATAAGGATCCATATCACAGATACAGGTTTTTTCCTCCTAGGAATTTCCTAATCCCTTATAAAGTGTTTTGTGCAAGCTTGGTAATACAAAGTAATTCAAGCTCATTGTGAACTAGACTGCCATCCCAACCAACGCTGTTCAGGTGGGTAAGAAGTTTCTATTCTGCACTTACTTTGATCAGCCCACTTACAATTTCTATAACATGCAAGTCAGAAATTAAGATTCACATGAGTCAAGAGATCAAACCACTGTTTACAAAGCATTTGGATGATCTAGGTAATACTGCAGTGGTTGTGTTACTCATTTTAGTAACAGGTGGGGTAGTGCCCAACATTTTCATCCTGATTGTTAAATATAGATTTCCAACAGAAAGGAGGATATTTCAGTAACAGGTAGAGGACATATTTATTTAAGACACTTTACCTGAACTGTACAAACATGAACTGAACTATACATGTACAAACATGAACTGATGGGATTTTCTCAAAGCAATTCTGGAATACGGTGTCCAAAAACTGTAGGATGCATTAAGAACCTTACCTGTAAAGAAAGACTGAAAGAATTGTGCTTAATATAGAAGAGATTAAGCTGAAACAAATACAAAATACTTTTTGAGATGCAGGAGACTACTGCAAAGAAGATACGAATCAGTTCAGTCAGAGAGAACAGGAAATATTTACCTTAATTTGCAGCAAGAGTTCAGCTTGATACCAGGAAAAGGCTTACTTACAAGAATCACATAAGCACAGCAACAGGTTAATTTAGAAGATCACAAAATCTTTAATGCTGGAGAATTGTTAAGAACAAGCTGGATACATGTTTGTCAGGCAGAGCTTAAATATAGCTCTTTAGCAGGGAGGTCCATCTGAAAGGTCTTCTCTAACCCTGTATTTTAATCATTTTAAGGCACACCTTATTTTACTCCAAGTCCAACCAAGGCAAAACAAATGTCTTTGCAGACCATACTTTGAATTTCATAATAGTGTATGGAATATGTCAACAAAATTGAACTTTTCAACAGTTAATCAAGAAAGCCCATCATCATAAGCCTAATCTGTATTGCTACAACAACAATCTTTCTTTTGCCTTGATGGATGTAAGATCAGGTTGAAGTTTATTACTATTATGATTCTTTTAAATACTGACAAACACCTGAAATTTTCCAAGACCGAATTCCCTGCAGACAGGAAGTTGTGTCCTGTCTTAAAACAATTTAAACTGTGGTTCCTACTCTAAGGAGGATGTGCAGGCTGTCATCATAATTGAGAAGGTACAGCTGACATCTCAACACAAATACAGTGTCTCCTTTTTAACCCAGACATCCTAACAGTACTGCATGAAACATATTAATCATCAAACTACAATAAGCAATTTGAAAATTTCAGTGAACTGCCTAATAGCAGACATTTAGAAGTAGCTCCTAAACTTTTTGTGGTCCTTAGTCTTTTCAATAAAACCTTACCAATGCTGAGGCTTTAAAAAAATAGACAGACAACTGCATTACACATCCATACTGCTGCATAAGCAATGGAACTGTGTAGTTCAGTGACTGTCATCAATAACTAGCTACCTAAGTTTTATAGAAAATATATATATTGGGGTAGAAAACACCTGGGCACCCCAAATGAAAAAGCTCTCGAGATGCATCAGCAGCAGTGCTTCCAAGCTCACCTATTAATGATTGTCTGACAACTTCCATTACAAGTCCCTGCTTTCAGTTGATTGTGACTTTGCCAAGTCTTACTGCTGTGCAGAAATGTTCCGTGCTGAGAGTCATGTCAGAACGAACTTTGTGGAAAATTTAGCCAAAACTGTTCATTTCTATGAACTGCAAGAAAACAGATTGCTTTGCCTGGTTTAACATACTCTGACGACATCTTAAAATCAAACAAAATGCTCACAAACACCATATAATCAAGTCTGAACATCCATATGCTTTAAGTCAAGATCTGGAACTCTGCAGGGCAATGTAAACTTTCACATAATGGGACCCATTTGCTATCCATTTGAAAATTTGCCAAAATTAGTCAATTTTCCAAGCTTTTTCTTTTTGAGGTAGAGTCAGGGAGGAGGAGAATGTTGCACCTGCTTGGTACATACTTGCTTTCCCTAGATGGAATGCTTCAACCCATGAGAAATTCTGTATTCTCAAAACTGCAGTTGCCCTTGAATTGGGACCATGACAGTCCAGAACAAAGATGTGTTCTACGCAAGGTTCAAGCATCGTGGACATAGAAGTGGCATTGTCAAAATGAAGAACAGGAGCAGGGGCTGCTAAAAGAGAAGTTCCTGAGACTGCAGACTGGTTGAAAAGCATGTCTCAGAAGTTTATTTTAAAACAAATACAAGAACTAATAAGATGCAGACTATTCTAAGGTAAGGATACCTGTGTGACTCTAATTTTCTCCACACCATTCTCCCTCATGAATCTGTTTTATGATGCAATGTCCAATTAAATGACAACGCCCTGTTTCTCCCAACAGGATTCCTTCCTCATGCTAAGCACAAAACTGACTTCCTCTGGGAATGGACAAGTGTTATGATGGAAGGGATTCTTGTTTTCAGGACTCTTGACTCACCTCTTGCACAGCTCTAGTGAATGAATTCAAGAACTGCAGAAGTCACTAAAGCAATTGAACACGTCTTCAAAACAAAAGAGAACATGAAAAATACTCTCTCTTCTAATTTCATAGGACTTCAGTGTGAACTTAGGCAAGTATTTTAAATCAAGTATTCCTCTCAACATTTTTTTTTAATTTTTTTTTGCTTGTTCTGTGTTTTTTTTTTATTTCCCAGATGCTGGACTCGGCAGCTATGCCATTAATACACAGGTATCATGAACTCCATACATAAAATGTAATAAACTCCATACATAAAATTCAAAGTGCTCACCAGAAAGCATGGAAAGTCCTAGGAGCCCTAAACTAGATAAATATACTCCTCACCTCAAAAAAATGCCAAAACCAACTCAACCCATACCTCAGAGTTGATAATTAGAGGCCATGAGATTCAGTTTCCAGGTACCTGTGCAACTAAAACGTCCTCTCAAACAGGTGCTAGGCACATCAGTTTATTGCTATTGGTGAAATCCATACCCATGATGGTGGTGAGTGCTCTAAGAAGCCTCAGAACTCAGCCTTCAGAGCATTGTTGAAATGGTTCCTAGCACCATATCCCAGCCTGCCAGTCGTGCAGGCCATGTACCACCTTTCCTCACTGTGTAAGCTGGATCACTGCTGGATCACATCAATCAGGAAAACATGAACAGTCTTCAGGTGTTTTGAGTGAGCACCAGTTCTGTGCTCACAATATTAAGTTATGAATGACCTAACACTTTGCTTGTTCTTTAAAGAAAGTGAGAAAATGTCATTAGCTTCAATTTACGAATGTGAAAACGAGTTAGGAAGAGCTTATCATTGCCCTGAGTATTCACAGCAGCATACTGGCACTTCTGCTAGAGATGTGTTGCCTCTCAGGGAGCTGTTTCTCATGCTTATGTTCATTTGACTTCTCAGATAAGAACAATTATACTTAGTTCTGTTCATGAAAGTTCAGTTTTTAATGCAAAAATGATTAAAGAAAGACTTCAAGGATGTTAAGTTGTTAACTGACATGTGAGTTATGACAGCCTATATAAACTTCTTCTAAAGCAATCTTTTGGAATTGTTAAAACACATTTCCAACGTTTGACAAAAATAGCTTTCAGACCAGTGATATTTGCTACAATACATGCAAATCTACTGCATTAATATTATGAAACAAAGAATCCAAACACAAGAATTCTTTGATATCTTAGACACAAAAATATGAGATTCCCAGTCCACAGGAAAAATCCAATAGTCTGCCTTGCAAACCTTCTCTGCAACCTAATTGATGGAACTACCAATCGGTCACATCAGGTCACATCCCAGGATCTGACAATTTTATTTCCTCTTTTCACTTATTTTCCTGCAGAGATTTCCACAGCTCTGTGAGGCAAATGCAGGTGATGTTTTGTGAATTCTAAACATTTAATGAAACATTACACAAGCATTCAGAATGACAAGTTAAGTAGCCTTAACTTAAAGCAGACCTTGAGCTAAGGCACACCAAAAAGTCTATCTGGCTTTTACAACAGCATGATTTATCATTGGAAAAACAAGATTTGAAAATTGGGTGCTTTGCTAGGTCAGGAGTTAACTTTCAGTGATACTAAAGTGTATTGCTGTAGCACTAATTTCCATTTGCCTTCTTCCATCCTCATGTGAGTTCACATTTTACTAAAGAAGCTCTGAACCCTGAGACCTACAAATGAGTTCTCTAAAGTGGGGACTAATTTGCAGCTGCATAAACATATCTGCACTTTTTTTCCTACACTTCACAGAAATTTCCCGTGTTTCAAATAATAAAGTCAAACATGGCACAGTACATGGAAACAGCCCTGATGTTCAAAAATGGTTAGCAGAAAGACACTTAGGAACATAAAACATGAGCTTGATTTTTCTCTTTTTTTTTTTTGATAAAAGACAAGATACATTAGAAATACAGACAAACCTGAAGGTTTGTCAAATAACCCAAAGGTTTTCCTTTGTAGGGAATCTGGTAAAAATTGGTGGTGTGTTTGGATGGTTTGCTATACCTGCAGAAATGGGTTAATGCAGCCACTGGCTAACCCTTGCACTGAGCCTTTACAGTTCTCTGAGTAGAAGCAAAGTATAACAGTGACTCAAATGTGTTATTTATTAGGTAACATTGTAATATACTTGGCCATGAGCTCTCAGCCTACCACTGGCAAGGTTCAGTGTACCCTGTAAAATAACAACCAGTCCTCTCTAAAAACTTATTTTTTGTTAGAAACTGGCTATGTAAAAAAAACTTGGACTAAAAATTAAAAGCTCTAGTATTTTTTAATCCAGAGTTATTTTCTTTAAACACGTTCTAAGAGAAAAGAATGCTTGCATTCATTCCAAGTCACATTAATAAAGACATTAAAGTAGAACAGATTTCCCTCACCCGGGATAAGTAATTGAGGATCACAAGGTCAGAAGTTCATGACTTAAATCCTCTTTTGGATGCAAAGACCAACAATTTCATCATGTTTCCTTCTTAACTCCTTACTATTCCTTCATGGAATTCACAGTCTAAGCAAGAAAGAACTTTGGCTCTGATTAAAATAAATCTGTCCATTGAAAAATACACACTAACCCCAGTTATTAATTTGGAGGACTACTAGCAACTTCTCCTTTGTGAAATATGACCATAAAGTTTGTAATTATTCAGTCTTTATATAAATGTCTGCTTTTCTAAGTGACACTCTGTAAGATTATGAAGATGAACCTGTCACAGTAGAAATGTATACCAAAGATAATTTTATTTCCTATTGAAAAGGAGTATTAGCCACGCCCAACACCATATGTTTAAAACTGACAAAAACACAGCACTTGACACATTACACATTTATACAGGGCCCTGCAAACACTCAGTGTTTCCCAAAATTGCAAACCCTGGCTTAAATAACATTAATTTTCATACTACTTCCATGAGACATTTTCAGCCACTTTTTCAAAATATGGTGAAAGATTGGTACCTGAGAAGAGTCCTTCATTAACAGAAAATTTACCATCATTCTGCTAAGTGGACATGGCTCCTAGACTTCTTTTCAAAACTGAAATTCAGTAACAGTGCCAATAATAGTGCTCCCATGTAATTCATGGAAGGATACCACCCCAGTTTCACATATTGTGCAAATGCACAGCCATTCATTAAAAGTTACAATACTAATTTGTGGCAGAACAGAATACTCTCGAGTGGCCAGAAAGTATCTTTTTTTCAGTAAAACATTAAAGCTTAATCACAGACCAGTACTCCCAAACCATGGCATGTGTCACGTAGCACAACGTAAGCTGGTTTTCTAGCTGGTACCACAGCTTTTTTGCCTTTCCTAAGAGGCAGTTTTGAAGCCCAGTCCTCCAGACAGTGAAGCACCTCACAAAAAAAGTTATGAAACCCTGATCCAAATGACTTACTGCCATTTTTGGTTGTTCCTCTTGCAACCCCAGGCACTTGCATACAAGAGTTATTAATTACCAAAGCACAGGAATAACTCTGTTGCTCACAGCCCATCTTGAGCTGTCTCAGGGAACTCAGGATAGAAGGCAGGGCAGTTAAGAAGAGCCATCTAAGGCACAAGTTTCATAGAGGGGTTCTCAGCAGTCCTTAGTCACTGCTGTTTGATGGGCTGCCTTGGGTCTCCCATGACCTTTTATAAATCCTCTTAATACCTACTCATGCACATATTCCCTCCAAGGCTGTTGCAATCCTTAAGCCTTCGGTTTTGCATCACTGGTGCCGAGCGCTCCAGAACACAAAACGGTTTCAGGGCCTTCTTGCAATATTTAAGCTACTCTTATAACAGACCTACTTCCCCTTCAGCTTCCAGAGAGCCTTTAAGCTCCCTAAGAATCAATCACACCGGTTCTCTTGCAGCAGTGAATGCCAGAAGATCCTAGAGATACGAAACCTGGTTCTGGAAATCCCTTTTTATACCCCTGAGGTGGGCTGGAATAGCGGAGAAAGTGAAGGAAAATGTTATGGGAGTGCATTTAAAAGAAGGGGGTGTACACACACACACAGACACGCAAAGAACAACACCCTGCAGCTATGATAAGACACTATTAAGATTTCAGGAAAGTGTATTTAAGTGTCATTATGTCTGGAAGGGAAAACTGATCCACAGTCTGAATTCCCACAGTGCTGGTTACAGCACTACCCGTGTTGCTAAAAACACTGCTCAGCTCCAAATGACAGGAGGAACAAGCTGGGTAACACCACCTGCATTCACTGGCATGGACTTTAATGAAGAAAAGCATTACAAACTGCATCTTTTTGCACGCTCACAAACAGCCTTCAGCACATGCTCTTCTCTCAAAGGTCCCTAAGTAGGCAGGATTTTATCCAACTGGTTGATTAGAGATTAGTTCACTTAGTCATTACAGTGAGTGTCACATTTCTAGTGAGCCCAAGAAAAGGCCTAGGTTCTAGCAAAAAAAAGAGCTCACTTGATCAGTACCAGTGAAGGTGTTTCCTCTCAACTACAGTGAATTCAAAGGCTGTCAACCAGGATTTTTAAAGACTCGTTTTTTCTGCATACTGTTCACCTCCTTCTCATTATGTGAGGAAATAAGAACAAAGCACATACTTAGCAATATCCTGGGAAAAAGGCAAGACTGGCTTTTTCTCGTTTTAATATTACCTACGTTGCTCTGAGTTCATTCTTCTTTCATCATTTTATTTATTGTGAATTTCGGGTCCTTCCAAGACAAGAAAAAAGAGAAGTACCCCATCAACAACTGAAGAAACACTGCTGTATCCTACAAATCCAGGTGCTCCTTGGACAAGTTCCTCTTCCCTGCTTCCCTTGCTCCCAGCCACTTGTGCTAAATATGGATTTCGGGATGCTGCCAGAGCTCCACAATGAGAAATCAGTAAGTGGGAACTATTTCACTGCTGCTACCCCAGTGAAGCTGAAGACAGCTGTAACAAATAATTGTAAAGGGGATTTTATGTTTTAAATTGTATAATATCTACCTTATGAAGGCGTTTTTACTGAAGATTGACAAGTGTGGGAAGTGTGAATAGTGCAAGTGTTCACAAATTATAAGGATCCAAAAAAAGTTGAAATGCATGTGTTATAATATTGGGGAGAGGGGAAGAGAGTGGAGGTGTCAGGAAAAAAAGGAAAAAGGGAGGCATTTCTTGAAAAATTTACCTAGAAAAAAATAAAATGGTACCATTTCTTCATCGACTTTCCATTTTGCCAACCGCACCTGCAATGTTTTTCATGTGTTTATTTGACTTCATTCTACAGGCATCAACTCTTTGAAAATACCTTTTAGTAACAAGCACTAACAGCAACTTCACGATTACATAAGAAAAATACAGCACTCTCGTAACACCTACAGTTAATTTAACAAATTTATCCGAGGTCTATAGCCACATAATCAAATTAAAAATTAATTCGCCAACCTCACTCTTTCTTTAGAAAGTACAAAATCCTAGGAAATTCTAAACATACAGCTATTATTAAAATAAATGACTCAACATTAATGAGAAATACAACCAGACTGACTGCTTTAGTACTGTCATAACTGCAAAACACCAAAACACAACATTTTTAGGAACAGCGCATATAATCCCCTAAAAAGGTAAACCTTCTGTAAATTTTGATGGATTACTCAAATCATCCTGTGCAGCTAATTCTACTGATCTAGCTTACAGCCTCTTACACTCTAATGCTGTAGTCTGTTCACGAGGCTACCAAAATGGCTTACTAAATACAAATATTCAAACACAGGCAAAGGAGTGCCAAGGAACCTGCAGAGCTCAGAAAAGCCCTGCTCTACCTCCTGCAAAGGGCAATGTGGATTTGCAAAAGGCACTCTTCCAAAAGAAAGATTAGAAAGCAGAGTCTGGAGCTGACAAGTTCCTCTGTAGGAAAACTGAAATAAAATTAAAAAAAAAAGAAAGCAGGATGATGTGTGTTGATTGTAAAAAACCCCAACAGACTTAACATGGAAGAAGAGGGCTGCAAAAGGAATCTGTTTTGACCTCTCTGATCCAGAAAAGAGACAAGCAGACTTCCAGGTACATTCATGGTTTTAAAAAGACATTCTCCAAGATTTTTTTTTCTTTGCAACAGGCAATGCTGTGCCTTAGAAAGACTCTTCAGTCAGGGGTTAGGAATCCTTTTTCTTCTACAAGGAACACTCAAAAATCTGGACACAAGACAGACATGTAAAGAGTTGCAGTTTATAGATCCAGCATTTTAGCTCAGGGAGAACTGACCGATCCCTCCTGGAACCAAATGGATGACTGGAGCTCATGAGGGAATGATTAACAAAAAGGAAGGGGAAAGGACATGAGCTCAGTGACTGTGACACAGATAACCTAAAACAGATTTCTTAATGTTAAGTCTGTATTTTTTTTTGTCCTTCAGAAATGATGCAGCTAGATGGCCTCGTAAGGATTTTATTACATTTTCAAACAGAAATTAGTTTACTATAACCAATACACTTCCACATACACATTTTTTATGCATATACAACCCAAATTTATCAGTACCATAGGCAAAAAAACAGTCCAACTCTAAACTAAGACCACTCCCACCTAATAAAAATATTTTCACTTCTTACACTAAAGTCCTGACTTATGCCTCAAAGAATCTTAAAGACACAGAAGACCATATGTTTATACAGAGATTTCAAAACAGACCCAAAGCCTTTGTTTACTTACTCAAACTCATTCTCTCCAAAGGAACAGCCTATGAAAGTGATGGAGATCTTTAGGTAGATGCTGACAAATGGCTGTGTATGAAAGCATTTTCTACTTAGTGACAGACATGCTGCAAGAGGATGTAGTTTAGATCTTTATTCCCTGAAACTCTCAACAGCAGGGGGGAGGTTCAACAGATTTCCTCCCCATGCAACACCGTGTAAGAAAGGATAATAAGTTCTAAAACTTATTTTTGGACACAGTGAGACTTCATAAAGTAAAAAGTGTCCATATTTACTTTATTATACAGTAACAAAGTGGGGAATCATTGCATTTGCCCTTAACTCATTGGTAACATACTCTGTAAGCGATGAAAGGCACAACATCATATGCCAATTAATATGGATTTGCTTACTAAGTCTGGAAAGTGAATTTTGCCAGACTGAGCTGCCAATACTTTGTACAGAAATCTTTTTGACTCCACCCATAAGCAATATTAGTCTTTGAATGTTGCCAATACCAGTGAAACATTGTGGTTTGAAAACCACAAAGTTTTAAATGCAAAATATGTAACAGATGAAGCAGTCAGCCTGTTTCTTAAGGAATTATTCTTTGTGTAGGACAGACCTATGGTACGTGGAAATTGTTTCTGATATGATCCATGTTACAAATCCTATGAATGTGAGTTGTCCAACAATTAGAGGTTACATATGTTGCACAGTCTAAAATAAAAGAATCAAAAGGCAATAAAATCACATTTTGGTAAGCTAGCCAAAAGAAGCATGTCATTTCATAAAAAAGGCTGAAGTGCTATGGCCCATCTACAGAAACCATACAGCTTTCAAAGACTATAAGTGACTGCAGCAATTACATCTTATTTTCTACACCTTTCAATTTTGCATGCAACACTAAACATGCACTACATGCACTAAACATGCACTACTATAAAACAAGTAACCCAGTGTATGTACCAAGGTGCTTCACAGAGAAGTCAATTCTCCCAAAATTCAAGTACTAATTGCTTTTCTGAATTCCTACATCTTGTCAGTTTCCCTCTGAATTTTCAGTCTAGGACACTGCATGTCAGACAGTCCTTGGGCAGGGCATTTTCTATTACCAGATCTGTTCTTGAATGCAAACTTAGGTTGCCTTGCAGGTAGAACCCTACTTTTTCAAAACTCTCAGCAAAAAAAAACAGCCAAAAAACCAAAACAACCAACATGCTCAAAGAAAAAAAAAGATCCCATTATCAAGTAATTCCCCCTTTTCTGATCATACAGAAAAAAAAAACAGCCACACTCTTGCATTCTTTAAGAGGTGGTTCAGTTTTTGCAATACATTGGGTTGTAGAAGAAAAGCAACGCTCTGACCATAAAACACACAAATTTTTATGTACACAACATTTTGCCCACTTCCAACTATTCCAATTGGTCCAATGTAAGTTCTGTTCCCACAAACTTGCTCTACACTGTGTAATTAACAGGGTGAACAAAGGAAAAGAATATCCAACACAGTCACCAAGAAAGAAAGAGAACTTTATTTGTACTCTGTTCCATAAACCACACTGCATCAAATAGTGCTTTTTCAGCAGTGAAGGTCAGTAGACTATATTATACTTATATTTACTTGAAAGGGCAATCCCATCATTAACACTTACATTACAAGTAGTGATTTGGGTAATGGAAGTTCATAAATCTACCACATTTAACAACATAAAACAAGGCTATTGAGCTTCAAAAATTTCCTTGAATGAGACAGTGGTGAGAAGGCAAAATAAGCATTATGAAAAAGGTAAGGAGATCTGCCAGTTGTTGAGTAACACTGCAGTTTTAAGACCTATCACTGTGATTTTCTGGAGAATTGCTGGTTTAGATCTCAAACTTGCATGACTGCAAATCAAAAGTTGCACACATCAGCCTGTCCTCTTCAAGATGCAGCTTAGCCTCATATAGAAGTTCTCTCATATTAGAAAGTATGTTCCTGTTTTAATTGAGTTGGGCTTGATGCATGCTCCCTGTAAGACCAATATGAGTACAGAGAACATACAGTTCTTTTTCCTTGTAGTATTTTAATGCCCTTTATGGAATGAGACTCAAAAAATCCTTCTCTTGATTCTCAAGCAGTAACAATTTATCCTGGTCCTGTAACTATTTCTGCAGGGATTTCCATCTTGAGCTCTCAAATTTATTGGAAAAAAGACTTCAAATAAATAAAATAAAGATGCAAAGATAAAGAAGCAGATGTCTAGAAGCACAATGGTCTATCCCTTCAATTTTTATTACTTTTAAAATGCATTCTATCTTAAGCAGCTCAGGAAGGTAGAGCCATGAAATTGGCCTTTTAGCCCACTTCTGAAATACAGGAAATGCCTTCATTTAAATATTTATTACTCATTTTCCACTTCTTGAGTCTTCTAACTGGAATACAGTGCAGACAGACAGTATTTTAATTCTTACTTGAGTAAGGGATACCTGAAGTAGTCTTAAACGAACTAAGCTCAGATACCACAAGTAGTCCTGTGAAAAGTGTGACTAGACTACATTTCCTTGTTTTCCATATAAACTGTTCTTTCTTTGCCTATCTTATTTCCTTCTTGTAAGTATTTTATGAACTTCAATAATATTGGCTTCAGCTTGAAGAGTCTGATATATGATGAGAGCTTCACAGTATGCCAAGGAACCACAGAGGACAGAAAAAATAACTGACAAGTTTGGTCAGGAAAAGAAGACTTCAAGAAACTGATGTGTGATTCTGAGGTCAAGCAGATGACATGAAGTGAACCCATCCCTGTGCTGGTTTACAAACCAACACTACTACCCTGTGAGTGAAAAAACTTCACTCACATTATGAAGTCAGACCACTGTAAGAAATTTGTCTGTGATGCTATTTTGGAAAAGGCTGTTTCAGATAACAAAAGGTTATCTATCTACCTTCTTTAATTAGCACAGTATTAAATCTGCAGCCACCTTTTCAGTGTATTAGTGATTTTTCTTTTAATTTATTGGGTTATCAGCACCTCATTGCTAATGTTCAGTATTTCTTTCTTTGCCTTGTGCTGATAGGTTTTGGTGGAGGCCTGACACTATAAATTTGACAACAGTTATGTCCCTCTGGATCATTCAGGCTGATACTGCCTCTCTGCTTCCAACTGGAATACAATCAGACAGACTCTGACTTCATATGCAAATTTAGGAAAGACTACAGCAGTGCAGTGCCTAGAACAGCGCCCTGGCACCCATTTTAACAAAAAACTTCATCATTCAACAACTGCAATAGTCTCTGGCTAACATTCTGACCAACAAACTCTAACCCTGTCATGTAATTTTCTCAACAGCTCAGGATCTTCATGAATACTTGCTGGTGTGGGAGTGGGGAGAAAAGGGGAGAAATGTTTCTCCCAACTAAATGGCTCTCAGCAGTTCATACAAACTGAAATCTCTGATGATGAAATTTTGACCTTCTGCTTTTGAGCTGCCCCACTGGAAACAAAAGCTACAAATATAAGTATGACCAGGCTGATTTTCACCGTAAAGCCCAGGTCAGCAGCACTCGGCTGGCTCCCTTTCTCTTGGCGTGTGCTGCCACCACGAGGATTAAAGACAAAACGCAAAGAATACAGGAATTCCTCAAGAACACCTGGGGAAGAGCAACACTCAATTGTAAACTTTTCTCTCCTCAGTCCCACTTCTGGGTTTGTTAGCCCATTCCAGACTATCACCCTAACTCCCTTCGGAAAGGGTGAAAGTAGGAAGAATTCAGTGGCAAGTCAAGAGGGGAAATTCTCCAAACTGGCTAAGGTGTCCTAAGCTGAGATTCTACAGCTGAGACTCCACTCTGCTCTCACTCCTCCTGCCATGTTTACACACAATTTATGCATCCAAGTTTTATTGAAAGAGAAGACCCCCTTCTAATCATCTTAGTGGACCACACAAGGATAAAAAACATTTGGTAAAAAGTCCAGTATTCCTAGTGACGGTAGCACTACTTCATTAACATCACACCATTAAAATGTCATGCATGCTGTTTTGATCAACGAATCTATTCACAAATTTAAGACACAAAGCCTCAAGCAGTCAATTAGCAGGTTTTCTCAAAATGTAGCAGGACAACCATATCTTACTTTTTTAAAATCAGAAAAACGCACTGGTGATTTTATACATTATCAGTGTGGACAGATCTCTCAAATTCTTCAGCTACAGTTTTTGGGAGCAGAACCAGCCTGTATCAGAACACTCACATGGTAAGTTAATATACACAAAACAGCAGTAGTCAAGGATGTGTGGTCCCCTGAGAAGACAAAAACTTGTAATGACAACACTCATTCACTCATAACAACACCAAGGCAGATTGCTGCTTTCCCAACATTTCTGAGGAAACGACATCCCCTTAAATACTTGTATTTGAGCCTTCCTAATCAGTTATTATGTGCTATCCCTTCTGCATCAGAAAATGGAAAGATTTCTCTCTCAGCTTTACTTTTCCTCTCAAAATTTGACATCCCTTTTTCAGTTTGAATCAGTTCTGTCTCAAAATTCAAGGTAAAATTATGTTTAAAGAAAACTATTGAGGGAGATTTTGAAGTTAGGAACACTCCCCATCACACTGAAGACGAGCAAGTTTATTATTTACTCATTATGAATGAGTTTCAAATGACTGATGTTTGTAGTTAATATGCATGCCAGTGCTGTAAATGTGCATGTCATACTGCTCAAAAAGAAAGACGATGAATTTATGGGAGCACTAACACTCAAGCTTTCCTCAAGCTCAACACACTGCTGTTTACAGAAGAGTAAATCCTGCAAAGCAAAGCAAATGTGCAGACAAGGGGAAACAATAACTAAGAGGTGGCAAGTAGAGGGGAAGGTGAATGCACCATGTTTTCTGTTGCCTTTGAAAGGGTAAGGAAGGCAGTGTGAAGCTTCATTTCTTCCCGAGATGGTAATCTCTGCATAAAAAAAAGTGCTTAGGTGAGCTCCACACCCAAAAGAGGGTGTGCCCCCTGAACACCGACAGGATTGTTTCACAGCTTGAACAACTAATGTGAGAAAATCCACTGAAAGCACACACCAGTCACATCAGAAACCATTTGACCTTGTTTTGCCTCCTTATCTGCCAGGGAAATAATTGGTATAAAGCATCATGCATACAAAGCCATGTGTCTTAAAAATTGATTTGATTTTAGAATGGTATCTACCACATCTTGACTAAGAGATTTATTGCAACACACAGTTTAACTGTGAATCTCTCCACCTCTCCATCTCTCTGTGAGAATCTCTCCACCTCTAAAGAATGGATAATTCCTTCAGTGAATTCCATCACTTGTGATGTTATGAGCTTCAAACCAGGATATGAGAAGGGAAGCTCAGGCACCAGTCATGAGAAGGGTCTATTTGCTTGATGGACTAATTTTGTAGATGAAGAAAGGTGATCTCACCTGCATCTAATGCTTTCAGAAGCCCAAAAATTGGAAGAAAGCTCAAGGGATGAAGCTGAACAGCTTGCAAAAGAGGAATCAAATGCACCTTGCATTAACACCAATCTTGTCTAAGAAAACAAAGTTGGTTAGACTTACTGCTTTACAATAAATCGGGTGAGGCAATTATAAACCTGAGTAACACTGGATACTGCCACCACTCAAACCATTTCCAGCAAGTCAAGGATAGTCACCATACAGCTTTCCAAACAGCTTCAGGAACAGCAGTTTTAGAAAATATGAAAGGTACATGAACTGGTTCTAAAGCTCTCAATGTCTTCAGTATCTATCTCTAATCAGAGAAGATTCTTCTTAAGAGATTGCTACAAAATGGACAAGTTGGAGAACGGTGAGACAAGAAGGAAATACTTGAATTGCATGGCTGTTATCTGCTCCCCAAGCATCTGATACAGTTTCACAGTCAATACAGAAGCACATGCATTTCATCTCAAATGTGGTGTAAACTGGAGGGGGCCATGGTGGGAGAGGGAAACCGAAGAAAAGTAAATCACAAGCTGCAATAAACTTTGAAAATATCAAACTTGTTTTCCATGTCTGCAGTTGACCAGCTATCACTATTTAACTACAAAGCCTGAATGCAACCTGTAGAATACATCTCCACTGAGACTATTCACAGTGGTCTTAGCAATTACTGTTTTGTTGGCAAGCGGTTTATCTGGGTCTTGAGCTGTTGATGAAAGAAACCATCTCTCTCATATAATGTCACAAAATAGCTTAAGAAATATTTAAAGGCATTAACAGTCATCATGTGAGTATTACACAGTGAGATACCATCAAACACAAGGTCCTAGAGATTTGTCTTCACATCCCTGGATTTATGAACATTGTGTCTGCCTTTCTGGGGGAAAACCACCGTGTTCCATGACATACAACTACTGTAATATGGTGTGATGAATGAGTGCCAATCCAGTGGCCCTCCCTCCATCCAGGTGCTCCTTAAGATCATTTGGCCTTCCAAAAGGAACTATTCCCTACATTAGTGAGGACAATGTCTTGCACAAGTTTTAACTTACATCTGGCAGAAGATGACTGAAAATATATGGGCCTGAAAAATAAACAACCATAAACAAAAGCTGATTTTTGCATATTCTCATTCATAGCAAGATGTGGAAACTGATATAGAACATCCACTAAGCCATGTGAAGGTTGCAACTCTTTAGTAAAGAGACATCAGGAAGCTCAGAGTTTACTGTAGTCTGAAATAAAAACAATGGTTACCATTATGAAAATACTACACCAGCCTCTGTCCTGTACAGAAGTTTCATCAGAATATGGTATTTCATGAGCTGATCTTGAAATTAACCACCATGCACACTTCATGTTTTAAAAAAAAAAGAATCCACACTGCCTTTATAATTAAATTAACACAAGTTTTCTTTCCCAGTTTACTTCCAATCATCAAATTGCAAAGGAAGCACTAACATTTCATGCTGTGGAATAAGCCATGGCAGTTCAGCTACAGAATCCTGCTTCACTGAGTGCAAAGTAGACGGTGAGTAAACAGCAAATAGAGGTGATACAGTGGTACCTACAAATTGGTGAAACTGGTGTAAGGAGACATTTGGCACAGCAAAGAGGCTGTAACACCTTTCTTTAAGAAGCAGGAGTTCTTTTTGTCACAGAGAAATTTGCTTCACTGCACATTTGACTGCAGAGCAGGTCACACACACCCAGAAGTGCCTTCATATCCAGCACCACTGCTCTTCACACCTGAACCAGCAGGTCACTGGGAACTCAGGTGAAGAAAGTTTTGAGTGTGACCTCCAAAGTCTTTTGCACCTCAGATACACTGATGCAGGTCTTCCACTCTCACTGCAGTTGTGTCACAGGTTCTTTTGGAGTACACACTGTCTGTTCAGACAGTCATTCAAATTCTGCCTAACTTTATTCCATATTTGTAAACAAGTTATTGAATTTTCTTCACAATTCTTCTGGCTTTTTTAGAGCAACCAGCAATACCCAGAAGTTACAACAGTGTGTGACTATTATTTAGTTATTGCTGAATTACTGACATGGTTTTTCCAACACTCACCTCAGCTTAGATAAGATCCCACAGGAAGCATTAGTCCTGGCATAGCACCACAGATACAAGACTGAGAAACAGAATAGATGTGTGATCTAAAATAATAAGATAAAATTGCATAATGTTTTTAATGGGATTTGGATCCCAATTTGTTCCAATAAAACCACACAGGATTTCCAATCTACACTGTTGTCAAGCTCACTGATGCCATGTTCAGTAACTTACACTGCTCACAAAAATATTTGTGAAGTGTTACTTTTATAGTCACACACAATTTCTAAGGAAACAAGGCAGACCTAATAATTATACAGAAGCTTTGTTTTAAAAATTTTACCACTGCATAAACACTTCTATCACCAGAGGTGGTAAACCAAAGGCGTAAGTATTATGCAGGAGCTTGACCATCCAAGAAAATCCTGGCAACATCCTACTCATTAACTAGGAATCTGCTTCAGCTTGGGGTAAATCAAATTACTGCCTGCAAGAATGAGCTGCTGCTTCTTTTTTTTTTTTTTCCATGCACCCTTGTCATGCATTAGCAGCAAGGGGCAGGGACAGAGACAAAGTTTTCCCTCACAGGAATATCAACAGTTCCTACAAGTCATCACAAGGCCAGAAGTGGAGCTCACATACAGGAAAGCCAGGAACAGTATACTTTTAAGACTGGATGACATTCTCTTTGGATAATAATTTGGACACCAAAGGTAGTAGCTTATTGTAACAGCACTCTACAATAATTTTAGAAGTAGGCCAGGCTGTAGACATCTAAACTAATGTTTGAAAATTAGATGATAAATTTGAAAATGATCCACTTGTACTTAGATTTTCCATCTGAATGAAGGAAACATATCAATGGTTCACTCCTTGGAAAAATCCATACTAGATGCTAAAGACTTCCATATACAGTGCAAGAACTATTCCATATAAAAAAAAATGAAGATGACATGCAGTCAACTTGGCATTTTCATTTGCTGTTATTTATTCTATGCTGTATGTACAGCAAGGAATGAGAATGCCATGAGGAATGCAGAAAGGAAGCAGTCAGTCATTTAATCCAACACAACACATGTTGAAATACAGCATGTGTACCAAAGTTTGGACAGATACCCTCCATGCTGGAATGCCTAACTTTTGCATGTATATTTGACACTTTGATTATACTTAGAATCAAATCCTATTGATTGTTACAGTTGAGTCTGCCTAACGATTTTCATTATATGACACTATTCAGTGGATTCTATTATGTTTTAACCTCACAGCTTAAGTTTTCCATCATGAATACCAATGGACATTTATGATCAAAAGGGAAAAATAAGAAAACAAGCAAAAAAAGTGCTAATGTCAATATTTTAAGAAATCTGCTGTTCTGAAATCTACCTTAATTTTTTCAGCACCATGCTGTTGAGTCAGGGGTTGCACACTGCATTGTAGAGGCTTCATGATAAATACTGCATTTTCAGTTTTAAGGATCAGAATAAGAGTGCCTTTAAAAAATATAAAATCAACTCAAAAGAAATGAATGAATTATGAACAACGCTTAGAAACATATCCTAGGACTGAACAAAGTACACAGTGTCAAAAATACCACTAAAACAAAAATAATGCTCTTCTTGAAGGAATTGATACTTTCAGACTATGAAACAAAACACTTTTGTCAGTCTTCATCAATGCTGACCATTTGACTCCAAGTGAAGCTGGCAGAAGACAAAACCACTCAGTACTCTTGAAGCACTTTTGATGACATATGCCATAAGCAAACTGAGAAGTCAGACACTCCAGAAAATTTTCTGCTGTGCCTCTGGGTCTTAGCTCCCTCTTCCAACTTGAGCAGGAAGTTCCAGAATGATGACACTGCAGAATTAAGTTCACATTTGGGATTCCTGCAGTCACAGCAAGACTTACGATGCTTTCAAAGCAAGCAAGCATGTTTTACATACTTGCACATTACACTGACTTAAAGTTCCAGATCTTTGCATACTACAGCAAAATCAGTAACACAACTGCTCCTATACTTAAAAGTAATTTTTCCTCCTCCACAGTTTATGCTCACAATCTATTCTGGAAATTCTTGTAAAATAAAATACATGTTTTCTCTACAGGAAGGGCCCCTATGTGGTGAGTTAATTAAAATGCTAGAAGACCTGGCTCTAGTGAGAACATTTATCAGAACACCCACAGAAGATGGGCTACCCTTTGAAATGTTAAATATGTTGTCAACCAGGGATGGGGCCAAGAAAGATTTTCAAGCCATCTGATGCTCTGAAAAAAATGTGTACACCTCAGAATCAAACCCCATAATGTCTATGATGAGATGACAGACTTGGTCAAGTACTTTATAAATTGAGATAATTGTGAGAGCACTTTCAGGATGAATTAAAGAACAAGAAGACCCCCATGCGTTCACAGAGACTTCATTCATCAGTAAAATACCTCTTCATAAGGAAGAGGACTATGAAGGTAAGAACTCCTCCTTTATGTTAGTAAAAGGTTAGGATAAGAATTGATTTTCAACATGTATCACATATAACAATTCTGACAATAAGCAGTTTTTGTAACAGATGTTATCCTTCCTAACTGCTATCAAAATAAATGCCACCCAAAGCCTGACCTAAAATAAAAGTGTAAGTTTACTAAATGCTTGCATTTAAGAGCTTTACATTTTGAGTTGGCCTCTTTTATAGTGAAGATGGCTTCAAAACCTGAATAAGTAATTTTCCAGCCATAAAGAAAGAAGACAAAAAGTAACAAGAGTCAGCTGATCTGAAAGACAGTGTTCATAAAAGGTCCAAGCAACTGCCTGCAAGATCTAACATAGGACAGAAGACACTTTTGGACCACAGCCAGAATCAAATGAAAACAGACAACAAAAAACACAACATCATGAGATTATCTTTTTTCTCCTGTGCTAGTCTGAAGTAGCAGTAAATATTCAACTGGCCTCATACTTCATCTTGATAAAGCACTTTCAGCTAGTTGAAACTATCAATTTAAATAAGCAACTTGTTTAATTTTTTAAGAAAAGGACATAGAAGTGGACAGTTTCAACTACCCTAAAACCAAACGAAATAACAGACGAAAAGGACCAAGCAAAACCGGTGTTTCCGAAGTATCTCAAGTTAATAACATTATTTGTTTTGCAAGAAATCATAATAGCACAATCTTCTTCTGCACCATGCTAGACCCAGACAGGGTTAACCAGCCCCACTGTTTAACAAAAACATTCACCCAGAAATGTCAGGTTAGGTTCTTTACCTTAAAACAGCAACAGCAAATAATGGCCTGTGTGTCAACACAAGTTAATTCTTTAAACAGAGATTCTCACCCTCTGTCTTCACAACGGGATCTAAACAATTCTTTTCTTAATATTTACAGAACAACTCCCTACAGGAAGGATTTGAGCATGTCCTGTGAATCACAAGATAGTGGGATAAAGAATGTCAATCACATTTACTGCTACTCTGTGAGATAACCTGAGGCCATCAGAAAATCAAGGGTTTTTCAACTATGAGATCCCACTATTTAGATTACACACAGTTTGAGAAAAATCACATTCCATCAAACACAGGTCTGGTATCTACTATCTAATGCCTATGAACTGGTGATAAATTATTTGCTTAATCAAAAATAAATATTTGAGGCATATTGATAGCAAGGACAGTTGATGAAGTTGAAGGCTCATGTCAATATAAGACATTTGCTATTACAAATAAGCAGCACATGTATGCCTGATGTTATTCTGCAAACAATCAATAGAACACATTTTAAGTGAATCGGGATTCAGATAACAGATGGATTTCAAGAACTAATTGTGAATCACCAATTAGTTACACTAAACTTTTAGCCACTGATTGAGAAGATACCACTGTGAATAAAGCTAGCTTATCAAAAGACTCAAGTGTGGACAAGCAGCAACATTGGAGAACAGCAACTCTCTCATAAGCCTGGTACAATCAAATAATATTCTCCAACGAGCCACTGCAAGGTCATATCTCCAGAAGCAGCAGAAGCAGACAACAAAATTTTTTATAGGCCTGTTTCAGAAAGACACAGATACATACTAATTATGGATTGTCAGATGAACAAATTAAAAAAAACCCCAATCCAATGCTTACTGCAGAAAATAAATACAAATTAAAAAACCTTTACAAGTGGACACTGTCCATTTGTGACACATTGGAAAAAAATAGTCAGACAAGAGGAATAGGTGATAAGCACATTTAGCTTTTAAGAAATATTTTCTAGACTAGTTTCTTTTGAGGAATGGAGTAACTATGTGAGTTACAGCTACAAACAAGGTGAAGAAAGCAAGTGTAGCATGAATTCCAACCCAGCAGAAGCTGAAGTTGATGTGTGACACAGTGTGTCCTATTCTGAACTAGGGTTCCAGACAGTATCACTGCTTGAACACTCTGTATGAAGTAAAAGTGTAATATTCACGTTAAAATTCAAGCAACTTATTAGTTTAGAGCACAGAGACTGTGAGGAAGTGAAATGATGTCTTATATATATACTCAAATAAAAAAAATCTTACTAGTCACTTCTGGACTTTCACTCTAATTATTCATAAATTCCTAAAGTCTGCTCCACTGTCTGATTGTTTACCTCAAGCCAATGAAGCAGCTACCAACACCAAATTCTTTATCAGTCTAACTTTAGAGAGAATTGTATTAGGGGGATGAAGGACTGAACTCAAAAGGTGCTGTCTATTTATTTATGTGGCACTTAATAGTATCTTCAAATTGTTTTTTTCTGAAACAAGATTAAGAGAAATTAATTCAGCATTTCTTAGCACACTATGTGAACAGCCAATTCATTTAAGTATCTAATTACTCTTATCAGATTATCTAATTATCCTTTTATCAGGGTATGAGGATACAGAATACGCAGGAAAGAAAGCCCCCACCAACAAGTCCAAAACAGCATAAGTTCTTACTTTTAAGAGCAAGGGTAAGAAGGAAAAAAACAAAAAGAAAACTTTTGCTCCCATACTCCTTCAGCCATCTTTATCTTAAAAGAAATACTGCCATTAAGAAAAGGTTAAATTTCAGTGGCAGTCAGCATAGTAGGATGTACTGATGTTATGCTGTTTTGGCTTGAGAAGTTTAGGTATTTGTTTTGTCCTGCACACAATCTCCATGTACTAGAACAGGAGGTGCTGCAGAATCTTGGCAGGCTGTGACAGTGCTCACACAACCAATGCACAAAACCCCAGAAAAACTGTGGTACTAAGATGAATGGCCTCCCCCTAGAGCAGAACAAGGTACTAACATGTACCTGCTTTTAAGCATTGCATAGGGAGTCAGACCAAGTGTCAAACAACTTCTAATTCTGCTGCAGAGTATCAGAGCCCCTATTTCCTCCTCCTGAAACAGCAGGACCAGGAACATTAGGAGTGGCACTTGCTCATAGCATGAAGCAGCATGAAAAGATAGTCCCATCTTCCCTGCCCATCCTCCAAATCCCTCTGTAGCATATCTGAAAGGCTGGTTGACTTTTACTGCACTGCTTTAGCTTTTCCTGACATATTAGAAAGCATTAATTCGGTCTCTGGCAGATAGATCATGTATCTGTGAATCTGCTTTAATTAAACAAGGACTACTGCCAAATAGGAGTCGATTGCTCTTCAGGTCATCCTTTCTGCATTGAATTATGAGCAGCTTCAAGTACCAAAAAAACCTGTTCTCTCCATTTTAGCTTTTCCATGAAACAGTTTTCCTTCCACCTCTGGTAGTTCAAAGACACAACTGACATACACCTGGAGCCAGAATCCCTTGACAGATCAGAGTTGTGCATATCCCAAGCCAAACACCACTGCAGGCAGCTTTTTGTTCTTTTCCCCCTGCCTCTGCTAAGCCAACATCCTCACCTCTAGAGTTAAGAAGGCCCTTGGAGTGAATATGTTGCCCCCTAAAATATTATCGTAGTTTCCTCATTTTAGAAAAACAAACCCTAAAATGAATAACACACCAACTGTACTTTTCAATAGTCATCAAGTTGGAAAGACACAACTGAACAAACGAGCTCACAAATTTAGATGTGAGCAGAATTGATGTGAGATGTGTATTGAGCAGAATAAGAAAATCTGAGGGAGCAGCAATAGAATTTGGATTGACAGCCTTATGCACTCTGGGTGCACCTGGAACCTCATGGAAGTGGGACTGCTACTGCTCCTGATCTGAAAGCAAGATGCCAGGAAGCATTACATCTAGCTCAGTTCTAGTGTTTCTCTATTGGGCTTCCACTAAGACCAAATAAATGCTTTACAGCACTAAAGAATCACAGAAAGTGTAAAAATATTGGTTGGTTGGGGTTTTTTGTTCACCTTACCCCATCCTAAGTATGAGAAAATACTCTAAAGAATTTGAGATTTCTGCTTTTCTTTCAAAACATTAGATCAAAGGAAGATCAACTACTCAATCTAAACCAGAATTATTGTCCTGTAGTTCCCATCTGTTTTCGTTCATGGAAATATTTTCAAAGGATAAAAGCAAAACAGTTTGAACAGCTACTCTCTGCATTAAGCCTCGCTCACAAGACAGGAGATGCAATGAATAAAAGGATCTGAAAATCATCTTAAGTTATAGCCTATCCTCATGCCATTTTCCTGCTTGTTTATACCTGACTAGGTTGCACAGCCTCACACATAACAGGATCATATTTACAGTATACCATGAAGTTCTTATGCACAGCTGAAGCAAAATAATGTCTCATACATATCAAGGAATTCTTAAATTTATTCAGTTTTAGTATTAGGTGATTATATGACTAAATTAAACTAAATTAGACACATCACAAGATGTAAATAGCTTCCACAGCATCTTGTCATGTAAAAAAAGAAAGGAAGCTTTCTTTTTGCTTTTTTAAAAATTAAATTAGAATTAAATAAAAAACAAACAAACCAAATCCTACCAAAAACTTCTAAAAAGTCCCCAAAACCTCCCCCAACTGTTTAATCATATCTTTTCAGATTATGAAATGGTTATTTCTGCATATGCCGTTTATACAAATTATTATATTCTGCTGCATCTCAGGTTTGTAGTTTACCTAAGAACATAAAAAAAGAAATACATCTTTGCAAAGGCTGATACATGTGAGAAGTGCTTAATATCTTCTCCTTATCTGTCCTAGACAGTAAATTAGACAAATAAAGGAAGCACAGAACAGGCAGAAGATAACACCGTAAGTCTATTTCGTAATTCAAACGTCCAGTGAGTCAAAGGATGATAAAAAGCAATCTTCTTACAGAATCCATTACACATGCCCTGTTTATATGAAGATTTAAGCTTATGAGATATGTCAGGACATAATCCAACCACACACTCTTGAGGGCTGGCTTATCTCACCTGGACTCCTCAGAGCAATCTCCTGCATTTTACAAGAGCTTCAGTGGCCGTGTGTGCACACAGACACAAGTGTGCACCTCTATCGGAAAAGATATCATTGGGAATAGAAAATGATTCCACAATCTGTAACAAATTAATTCAAACGTGTACTAGGAATGAGTGCTCTCACCTAAGGGAAAAAAAAGCAGCTTGCTTTTGTTGTAGTTTAGTCCTCCACATGTGAAGCATTCAGGAAAATAAAGATTATGAAGAAGGCACTGCCTAACACCATGAAGCACATTCTGCATTTGCTCCAAGATGGGGAATGATTAATTCCCCACAGTTAAGAGAATTGTAGCATAACAGAGCTAGCAATGTCTCAGCAACACTCCCAACACTTTTCAATAAAAGATTAAGTTGCTTAATATAAATTACACTTGCACACAATACTAAGGATCCATGTTTACCCACACTTTTGGCAGTTTAACACAGCCTTCATTCTTCATGATGGAAAAATACAACTCTTCCTTATCCATTTTAATCCACAGATGACAAACGAAGCACAGAGTATATTACATGGATCAAAAAGTCTGAATTTTCAAATTAAGAAGGGGAGGCTGGCGGTGACGAAAAGATACCCACAGAGAGTGAGGACTCAATTTATTGTCAGGTTTTTATTACAGATGTTTTTCACCCTGCTACTTATCTCCATTGCAAGCACTAACCCAAATCACAGAAGAAGGGTTCTCATTTTCTGAAGACCAATCAGGCAATTTCCTTGAATTGATTGCTAAGAGCTTCCTTTTTGTCCTTTAAAGGAATGAAGTCCTCTTAAAAGAAATTGTTAAAATCATATTGCCTATCATAGCAAAAGTGAAATATTTTAATTTTTTTTGTTTTTATTTTAAGTACTTGGGGAGAAAAAAACCCTTCTGCCTTTAAACAGCTTTAAGCTCCAAAATGCATGTTGTTCTCACACGACATAAACTCTTCTCTAAAATAAAGATAACAGCACAGAATTTAAAATTCTACCTGGATCTGACTTACTACAGTAACGGTACTTTCAGAAAGAATAATTTATTATTACTGAAAGCTAACATTACTTTAAATATAAGTGGAATTTATAATTCTTCAAACTTAAGTTTAAAAACAAACAAATGTAAAGCACCTGATTATGAGGAAGCAATTTAAGTTTTACTTCAAAGAGATCTTATCGGCGAAGATCTTCCACTACAGGTGACTGATGTTATTCTTTATGTTACAGACATTAATTGGCAGCTTTTTTCTTGGTTTTTTGAGCACATGAACACAGAAAAATAAAATAATAAATATTTTCTTAAGTCATTTTTACCTATTCTAGTCCCAAGCACTACATGTTTCCTTCTTCATACAGCTTATCCAGCAAGGCTTTAAGCTCTTCAACTTTTATTTAATATTCATGTGCAGACAAATCAGAAGACACGGGAGTTTCACAGGTACATCCACCCAGTGTTACAGGGATAATAAGAAATACTGCTAGTCACTTACTTAGCATGCTGATCCACACTTGGAAAAAGCATAAATATGATGTGCACAGGCCAGATACAAGGCTGCATTTCTTCCAGATCCTGCACTCCTGGGTATTTAAAAAGCAAACAAGCAAACCACACTGCCTTATTGATTGATGTTATTATTGGTTAAAAGAAAACATCCAAAGTATTAAAAAAACCCCTAAACCAGTTGTAAGTAATGGCACAGTAAGACAAAGCCTCTGCCCATGAAGTCAAAGCTGTGTTGATGACTGCAGCCCAACAAGTATCTCACAGGCTGAATAACCACTCAAGACTGCAAATCTTGACCATAAACCAGCCAATCTTAACTCTCTACAAAAGGCTTTTTAAATTAAGAACATAGTAAGTAATAACTATTGACATACATTTCCATCTCTAGATAGATCTATATCTTCAATAAAAGACTAATTTAAGACTTTTTTGGACTGTGGCACCGGTCAGTGGGCTGAATATAACTACTGCTCTGTGCTTTGTTTTACTAACCTGTTCAACCCAACAAGCATCTACTTTAAGAAGAGTCTCTTATTGGACATTACAAGAGATCCAAAGCACAGAGAATTTAAGAAAACACTGACAGGTATGGTCAAGACTTCCCCAGTGCAAAATGGTAACTCACAACTTTTACAAGAGAGCAAAGGACAGCTCTGTTATCTTATTTACACCATTTTGTTTCTGTACTATTATTCAAAAATCCATGGACAAGAACCATTTCCATTCAGCAAAAGCAGAATGTTTCTAGAACAAGTTTAACTATCAAATAAGCTAAACTTGGTAAGCAGAAGGCAGGCCAGGTTTCTGCCACAGCTCAGGCAGGCTGCTGGATTAAAAAAAAAGGAATTTTAAAAAAAATTAATTTACCTTTACAAGCTCAAATGGTACCTGACTTGGAAAAGTAAGTTGAGGAAAGCCATGACTTTCGGTGAAAAACCCCACCATTAAATATTTTCCCAAATTTTAGTTTCACTGTGTTAAAATATTAAAATTGGTTTTGTGGGTTGGGCATTAGAAAGGGATGAACATGGTCACAACGTTTCAAATTGTATTTCTTCTAAACCTTGCGGGGGGGGGGCAAAAAAGGCATGGGGAAGGAGGAAACAAATAGTTAAATTTAGGAGTTTTACATACTCTTTAAAATTTCAGTGGTCAAGAAGTTACAGTGGTAATGGGACCTTAAAATGACAAAGAACATACCTGCACAGTTTGTTTAATGAAGACACTACATTCCAACAGGCATTTGTGGAATATGCACTGATACACCAAAGGCCTAATAACTGAAAGTTTTAATTAGCAGCTGCAGAGCCCACCCTTGCAAGGCAGTTAAAGCCTCCCAGCATTACTCCACTCACCAGAGGGAAAAAATGCAATAGTTCTTTTTTCTTAAATACTAAAGATTAGTATTAATCTTAATGATTAATAATTAATGATTAAAGATAAGCAAAATCAATCAAAGAATGGAAATAAATTTACACCTCAATATGGGCTAAATGCAGTTTGTTGTTAAGATACATCTTAAAGAAAAGCTATGTATTGTAAATCAGGGATAGCTTTCAGTACTCTTAAAAAACCCCAAAGGTTTAGAACCAATCCCAACACATCCTGCTGACTTCTGCCTACTGGTTTCCTCAAGTGCAAGGAGTGCATGTACCACTTCCTGTGATGACATAAGTTACAACAAAAGCAGAAGAGCATCTGGAAAGACATGCAAATTATGCAAAGGATTAGGGATTATAAAACCCATTTGCTTTATTACATTGGTCAGTATTCGGAGCCCAGTATTTCAAAGTCCTGAAAATCTGTTCCTACCAATTATCTATGCATTTTCTCCATGTTAGAACTACCTGTCTGTAAAGATCCTAAATATGCCAAGCTCACTTACAGACCAGGGAGGGAGTCACCTCTGGCGGTAACAAAAACACACTTCAAGCACTCAACCTTATGCAGACACAGGAAAAGTATCACCACATCAAACTGAACTATATTCACACATTTATCAACAAGTATGAGCTGACACTATATGCAAGTTAAAAATATTTTTAAAATAAAATTTATTAGGTTTAAGACTTAAAATTGGCTTGAGGATGTATAATGAACTTGAGGATTTACTGACACAAAATATATATGAGACTGCAATTTTAGTCTAAAAGACACTGTTAGATCAGAAGCTGCATTAGTTTTGCTTACACCTCTGAGCTTTCTGGGATCTCCTGCTTAGGAGTTTCCCAAGCTTGACAAGGCATCTTTATGTTTGAGGGGAGCTACATTTCTCAGTATGTTCTTTATACTTTTGTACATGAACATCACCAAACATGTCTAAATTTCACTGTCAAGTCAGTACTTAAATATTATGTAAGTAGTTACAGTACCTTTTCAGTAAAGAAAATTACTATCTCTGTTTCCCCCCCCCCTCAATCTCTATATCATTACTTTCAGTTTCTGTTGAACAGAAAAGCTTTTACTGAGAACACTTTCAGTTTCAGTTTAGCAGGGAAGTGTAAAAGAATGTGTCCTGCTTGAGAAAGTAATCCAAAGTTAGGATAGCATCCAGGAGCCAGGGTAAATGAAAAAAAATAGGACTCAGAGGCTGGAAGACAACAGGTATCTAGGAAAAAAAAAAATCTATCTATGGCTTACTTCAACATTACATGAGCCTTAATTATACCACAATGGTTAACACTCTGTTTAAAGCCAACTCCCCTCCACCCCACTTACTCACAAAATAGTTTAAAATACGAGACTGGAAATGAGAATTTAGATTGTTCCTATAAAGTGATTTGTAATGTTTCTACAGGACATCAGCAGCCAAATCAATCTCATAGAAGAGAGTGATTGCAATTCTCTGGAAAGAAAGACCAAACAGAAAACAAGACAGAAACCAAAGCTACAAAACCCTGATCAAGCCCAGTCAATCTGTGCAATAAAGATGTATGCTTAAGAGAAATCCTCATCTCAGGGTCAGTAAAAGCACACTAAGAATTTTGCACAGATGAACATTTCACTTATAAGAGAAAAAGGAAATACCACCCCCCCCCACCCACTGCAAATAATACAGTACCCAAAAATCAATTCAATAATCAATTTCTCATCTTTTTGAAGTGGACATTAAGCAAGAAACAGCCAACTGTGGTGGAAAGCCAGTTTCCATTTTAGGTGGGTTCTTCTTCTCGCAGAAGAAGAAAAACAAACAGACCTAAACCATGTTTGCTGTTATTCCAGTGCAGCAGTAAAGGCTGTGCATCACAGCTACAGCCACCTGGTACTTAAACACCTCCTCACGTGGGAGGCACAGAGAAAGCTGATCTTGAGGATTTACTGCACACCCTCCCTTTCACAATCCCTGCTTATGACAAAACACATTAAGTGCTTCCCAGTGTAGGTTAGGGGAGAGGGTCAAAACATCATGTGCACCATGAGACATTAGTTGGGGGGAACTGTGGCAGGCAAGGACAGGCTCTTTGAGAGATATTTACCAACATACACTGAAAAAAGTCTTTTGAGACTTCATAATATTTTGGTAACTTACATGCACAGCTCATCACAAAGCTGATTGCTTTCATTAAACATAATAAAAGAATGAGTATGCTTTTAAGGAAAGGTAATTTTCAAACATCTATAGAAACTTCTCTTCTAATATACTACTTATTTAGACTCTAGAGATTCCTAGTGTTCTTATATTAGTGCATTTATTTGCATACCTTTTTGATACCTGAGAGTAGCTCCTTAGAATGCACACTGTATTTTTCTCTAAAATTTCAATAATATCCTCTAAACTTGCCCCAGCTGATGTACAAGATATACAAGGACAAACCAAAATGAGGCTATTCTTTACAAACTGGTGTTTAAAGAAAGAAACACAAAGCCCACGCCAACGCTGTTGCTCAACTTTGTTTGTTCTGTGCCGGTGCTCTGCTGTCTCTGCATTCACCATTTCGCCTCTGCTGTGCATTTCCTCCATGTTGATCTACAAAAAGATTCCTCCTCTCTCTAGCAAAGGTACGCTTTTCAGGTTCCTTCTGCCAGCAAGACATTAGGGACAGGGATCCAGTTATTTACCACCTGAAATGCTATAATATATCAGGCTAGTAATATTCTTTATTCTAAAACACCTTTGTATACATCCCAAGTCTTTTCCCCTGTGCAAGACTGAAACCTATTTCCTTGTGCAATACAATTTTGCTTTACTCCTTCTGACAAATAAACTCTTCCTGTTCTAAATAATTTCCTCTTATCTAGATCAGCATTTCCACTACTTTCAAACAGCAACACAAAGCACCTGCAGCTCTCCCTACATCCAAATGAAACACTTAAGTCAGGCCCTGATCTCCTGGGCCTGAAACAATAATCCAGCGTTTCCTCCCAGCAATATAGAGATCAAGAGAATCTTTTTTTATTATGACACTGATTTAATACAAAATTCAACACAGAGAGAGTCTTAGGAGTGTTGAGTTTCTTTTAGGGTGCCAAAGGTCAGAGATGATTTATTTTTCAGGCATTGTTTCTGAACAGGTGTTTACTGCTCTGGTTTACTATGACAACCACCCATGTTATAGACTACACACAGTATCTATTTGTTAGAATTCTTTTGTTCAAGCAATGACAATGCTCTCTAGAGGAAGGCCACCAACCAGAATCTCTGCCTTCTTGTAACCACACTAGTCACAACACACTCTCAGATGCTAGAGGAGGAAAAAAAATCACTAAAATTTTTAGTATTTCATTTTAAAACGTGTATTTAAGAGTTAAATACTGCAACAGTGCAAGAATCAGAAGAGACATTTTACAAATAATATTAGTTTCATGGAGTATGAATTACATTTTCTTCCTCTTTCCTTTTTACTAGCTGCACCAGTATCCTACAAGCTGGTATTTTATGGGAAATAATAAAGCCCATGATTAATTTTTTGGAAATGAAGCATTATAGTTGTGGGAAACGTTGCTTATAGCTTTTGTGCACTGCTTCAGATTTTCTCTTCCCCTTACCCACCAGCAGGAATGAAGGAATCCAGTCACACAGAAACAGTGTTTTATAAGGAGGGATGTAAAGACTACCCCAAATCTGGAATGCCCTTAGATAAGCACCGAACTCCATACCACGTAACTTTACAAATGCACGCAAAGCAAGCTAATGCAAAAGCAAATCAGTATTTTCACACTAACAGAAAACAGAGATTTATGACCACAGCTAAGAGGCCAAATAAGCCCTCTGCTCAGACCATAAAAAAAAATCCCTGCAGTATGACTGTTCTGTTTCCTGCAGGAAATGAGATGCTTGTATTAGATACCCCTGTGGTTTTCGTACTGTAAATGTATCAGCTGTACAAATCCTCTGGAGAGGACTATTAACTAATGCTTAGAAAGAGCAGTGGCAATAGCAGACCGCATGTAGCACCTCGGAGAAGGGGGGACAAAAGCTGACAAGTCACCCCTAAAAAACGTGAGAGGCAGCAGCTGAAGAACGCATCTTGTAGTAGTGGCGATATCTGAGGAATGTACATACCTACACTCGTTTATTTCCCCTTACTCCAACCACCTCTTCTTTAAATAAGGAGCCTTTTGCTCATCAGCACTCCCCTCATTTAGGAGCCTCAAGCCCACAGTACCGCTCCTCATTAAACCATCCCTGGTTACACGCGGCAGAGAAGCATCATCCACAGGCTACACACATCATCTCATGCATGGCCATTTTTGCTCCTTTCTACCGTGTTGGCTTTTTCAAATTATTATTTTTTTTTCTTTTTCGTTAAGGTTTCCGAGTAGCGAGGGCGCCGAACGAAGTTCCCGGCGCGGGCGGTGGGGCGGCCCCCGGCCGGACCGGGCTCCTCTCCCCGGGAAGACCCCGCTGCTCCCCCACCCGCACCGCTCCCGCCCGCCTGGGTGGAGCCGCTCGCCCTCGCCCGACGAGCGCCGACCGCGTTCTCCATTGCAAAACCGCTGCCAGCGCCAGAAGCGGGGAGGAGAGACGAGGGCGAGGAGGAAGGGAAAAGAAGCTGTAAACCTGTCTGGAGGAGAGCCCGGGGACGGCCACGGCCGGGGGG
>VZRZ01006723.1:1002846-1032903 GCA_013398175.1 Climacteris rufus | reverse complement strand
CTGCCACCGCCGGGTCCACGTTACCGTAAATACCCCAGCGCCAGCCCACCGCGCAGCGCCGCCGGGGGAAGGGCGGGGGCGCCGCGCTGACACACAGGCGCACACACGAGCGCAGCCCCCCCGCCCGCCCCTCACGCCATCCCGGCCGGGGGGTCTCCCACATCTCCCGCTCCGCCTGGGAGACCCTCGCCCCTCACGGCACCCGCCCTCCTGGCTTCCTCCTTGTTTCCTCCCTGCCTGGAAGGGCCGCCGTGCCGCCTGTGTGAGCCCCGGGAGCTGCACACACCCCCATCCCTCTCCAGGACTATGCCCCCGACAGACAACGTCTCCCCCGGCATCCCAGGGGGAGAAGCCAAGGCGGAGGCCTCTCACTGAGGGACCCCTCACGGTGACAGCGGCCCCGGCGAGGCCGAGGCAGCCCCCGGCAGCCTGGCACCCTCACAGCTACAGCACGGTTCTCAGCCCCTGTGCACACACATGCGGCTCCTCGCCCACGCGCTGACTAAGGATGCCGTGGGAGGAAGGCTTTGGGTGCGACGGTAGGAGAAAATAATAGGCAGTGTTGGGGTTTGCTCGCTGTCTCTGTCGGTGTTGGCAGCAGTAGTACTCCAGCAGCGTGCTGCTGTGGGCTGTGGAGGCAAGGCTGGTGCTTGAAAGCCGGTTCCAAGGCGGTGGCAGCCCCCCTCACGAGAAGACCTGGAAAAATTCAAGTTACTTGGAAGGTGTCTCAAACAGGCTCTCTCCTTCTGCTTCATCCCTCTCTGTGTCCTTCATAATCTCTGCAGTCCTTTTTCAGGGCCGCGTGGCTGTTGGATGAAATAGTGCGTTCCTGAACCTTAAAGAAAAGGTCATGTCGTGTGTTCCCTCTTATGACTGACATGTACCTTAGCACAGTTTAGAGCCTCTTACTTCAGTAACCTTGACAGCGTTCATGAACCTCTTTATTCATGCGGGATCTCTTTGGATTCTGTTGTATTAGGTCATTGGTTTTGTCTCCTAATTTTTTCAAGTGACCAATATTATATTAATAGATGCCACTATTTATATACTGCAGTGTGAAGAAACGGAGGGAGGTGCAATTCCTGTGCTTCTTTGCAACTAATGAATTGGAGCAAATTGGGCAGTTTTTAGTTCCTGGATATGGGAAACAGAATTGTTTTTTTGACAGATCTATTTGTGTCAAATGATTTAACAAACATCCTGTAAAATATGTATTTACCAAGCAGTGAGTTGCGTGTTAACATTCACTGGAAAAAAATCCCCAACACTCTACATAGGTATAAAATAAAGAGGTTCCTTTTAACTGAAAGCATCAACTGTCTGTGATTGCACCAAACAAAGGAAATTTTGCCAGTGAAAATATTAGTAGGATCCAGCACACTGTAGATGTTGTTCTCTTATAGCCTTCAAAATGCTCACCAACTATTTAGACAGATGCTTTAGCTGCAAGAAAGCACATCATAGCTTCTGGTTCTATTGTATGTTTTACTACATGACTCTGTAGTGTCCTGATTGCAATCTTCTTGCAGAACATGTAAGCGGTTACATCACAGCAGAGGATGTTTCACCACTACTAAAGTGCTGCTCTGCCGTGTCTGAAAATCTTTATGGACCATAAGGATACAGCATTTCTTAGGTTATGAGTGAAAGATTTCAGCTTTCAGCTGAAAACAGACAGGAATTTGGATAAGAGGAATCTAAATGGACTGAATAGCTGGGATCCTGGGATTAGTGCTGTATATTTTCCAGTGTAATTGGATCACATAGGAGAATTTGCTACTCATCCAACAATACAATAAAGCCATGGGGAAAAAAACCCCCACAAAACAAACCAAAAAGCAAAGTAATGGTGAAAGTTAGAAATTTAATATTTGGGGTCAATGCACACAGTTTTGTGAAGGTGATCCTTAGAGCCCAATGCATACAACAGCATTTGCAGAACCATAAGCTGCTTTTCAAATAGCAGAAGAAATGCCATAGCCTGGCCAAATGAGTTCAGTTGAGGTAAAATTTCTCCTGCTGAACTGCTCCTGGGCATGTACAGTGTATGCTTAGTGAGTAACAGGGAAGGTGAGCAATACATTGATGGTCAGAGAAGAGACCTGGCAGAAAAAAATGGCACTGTAAAATCACATGCTTTATAAGGAATTTTGAAATAGCAGCCCATGTATTGCCAACCATGGGTAGGTAGCATCCTGGAAAAACAGAACACTCTGCCAAACACTGATATAGATGCTCTACCTTATAAAATGTCAAATGAAGTATGCTCATTGAAAGATCCTTCCGTGACCTACAAGAGCAAGCTGGGTCTTAAGGAAGAAGTGTTCTATAATTTTTTTTCTTAGGGCTTCTAATAAAGAACAATAAGCAGCCTGTCTTCTCTCTTTCCCCAGAGGAATAGTGATCATCACTATTTCCGGATTACCAAGGACTGAGATTTTCAAGAATTTAAAGAAAGTCAGCGTGATGCAGTTTTCTGATCTGAATGCTCTTTGAAGAATCTTTCATGGAATAGCGTTCAGCATTTTCTAAGGTTAGTCATCCAAACCAGTACTTAATGACTGCCTCAGTTTTGCAGTAGCACTAATTAGCCATGATTCTCATTGTATTAGTTGAAATAAGAATCATAGAATCATAGAGCATCCCAGGGCTGTTCTCTGGGGAAGGGATCCTCAACAGTTCATCTGCTCCAACCTTTCATGGGAAAGGTGGCCTAGGTGAGATGATCTAGAACCTTGTCTAGCTGCATCTTGAAAACCTCCAGTGATGGGGACTATGCCACGTCCCTGGGAAGGTTGTTCTAGTGAATGGTTGCTCTCACTGTAAAAAGTTGATTTCTTATATCAAAATAAAATGGTGCAGCTTGCACTCATGGCCTCTTGTCTTCTCCACGTGGCTTCTGTTTTGTCTTTATGACCACCCTTTAAGTAAAAGAATACTGTGATGAGGTTCCTCTTGAGCATTCACTTTTCCAAGGAGAAAAGAAGGTCATTCTTGAGCCTTCTCCAGGGAGCAGAGACCTAACTCTTTCAATCTCCTGATGGGACGGGTTTTCCAGCCCGTGGATCACCTTTGTAGCCCTTCTTTGGACACTCTCCACTCCATCCACATTTTTTTTTTTTATATTGTGGGGACAGTTAACAAATACATATATTTAGATCTGAACTTGTAGGAAGACATTTGAAACTGTTTTTTTTGTTTTTGCTCTCAATGTATAGCTCCACCTAAGAAATAAATAATTAGAGGGGGTATCCAGTCATATGCAACAGTATGTCCATGAGATGGCTTTACTTACTCCAAGGAATAATACAAGTCTAGTAAGTAAATCTATAAATATTATTCTTGCAAAGATATGTCTTCACTGTTGCTTAAAAAGAAGTGAAATCTGTGCATTTCTGAAACACTCATATGAAAATATTTTGTGTTATTTTCCTGGTTTTATAATAATTCAGTTTTAACAGTATTTATCTATACTATATAGCTTTTTGGGATTTATACAGTGTTGCAAGTTTTAACCAAGAAATGAGTGTTTGTGATCAAACTCAAACAAATGTAGTAAATGTAATTGCCTTAATAATGTAACTGTGAGGTAACTAAAGAGGTTCAATTTAAATGAATATGCAAGAATTTTGATACAGCAAGGATCTTAAAGGCAAGGAGAAGCTTTTCTGGGTCTCGACATTTATTTAGCTTATTTTTGCTCTGGCTACTCACTGTATCAGTAAATGAGTTTATCCATATTCTGACCACAGTTTTTGCCATATTTTTTTTCTATATCTGAGTCAGAATAGTGCTACGAATTCAGAAACTATAAATTCAGAACCCGCAGTGGGATATTATTTCTAAACAGTTTTGACATGTTTTGCTTGAGATTTTCCTTGAGAGCCTTGGTGATGATTAGTGAAAAATGCTGCAAGATTTTAGGGTTTATTAAGGAGGAGAGCTATGTGCTAGAAGCAAAAAAAAAAAACCCCAACAAACAAAAAGTAGCAAATCATGTGTCATGACAACCACTAGATATTTTCAGAACTCCTGTTGAGGCTAATCCTCATGGATAAAGAGTGTAGGATTTACCCAGCTTCCATCTGATGATGAACATCTCTTATCTTCTTTGATAGACACTTGTCAAAAACCTACTTGCTTCTTGTGGAACAAGTACTATTATCCTTTTTCTTAAAGTTTACAATAAACATTGGTGTGCCTGTACTGCCCTACTGTATCATTGCAGGTATACAGGAAGAGGAAAATACTCTTCTTTGATATATATTCTGATCTCTAAAGGTTGAAATCTATGCTGCTCAAAGAACACTTGCTAGTAAGCACAGATCCAGTAACAAATCTCTATGTGAAATGTACAGAGGTTAAATGAGTGTAGTGGTTTAGCCCCGGCCAACGGCTAAGGCCTCACTAAGACTGCTTTTTTCCTCCTTTCCGAATTGAACTGTGTTACTAAACCCATGATAAGAAATGCTGGTAGAGGAGCAAAATCAGGCTGAGACAAGGTCAGAGCTTTTAAATGATAAAGTGAATTTATTACAGAGTAANAAGATTTTAGGGTTTATTAAGGAGGAGAGCTATGTGCTAGAAGCAAAAAAAAAAACCCCAACAAACAAAAAGTAGCAAATCATGTGTCATGACAACCACTAGATATTTGCAGAACTCCTGTTGAGGTTAATCCTCATGGATAAAGAGTGTAGGATTTACCCAGCTTCCATCTGATGATGAACATCTCTTATCTTCTTTGATAGACACTTGTCAAAAACCTACTTGCTTCTTGTGGAACAAGTACTATTATCCTTTTTCTTAAAGTTTACAATAAACATTGGTGTGCCTGTACTGCCCTACTGTATCATTGCAGGTATACAGGAAGAGGAAAATACTCCTCTTTGATATATATTCTGATCTCTAAAGGTTGAAATCTATGCTGCTCAAAGAACACTTGCTAGTAAGCACAGATCCAGTAACAAATCTCTATGTGAAATGTACAGAGGTTAAATGAGTCTCGTGATTTCCTAGATATCTCAGTTTGCCCAAAGACAGAAGACTACTGAAAAGACAGAAAACTCTATTTTTTCCCTTTGTCTTCTTTACAGGACATTGCAGGTATTATAACTCATCCATCCTACACACAAAGACACAGATACAAACTCCCTCCCCATCCCCTCCCACTCTGTTTTCACAGAACTCCAACCTTCCCCACAAATTTTATATGCCACTTTTACTGGTTGCTTGAAGATTTCTAAAGTGGGAAAAAAAACAAGCCTTATAGTGGGAATTCAGCTACAACTGTAATAGTTGTAGAGCAACAGTTATTCAAACCTAATTTTATCAAATCATCTCTCACTCATCACCATGGTATTTTCTGTGCCTTGTCATATCTGAGTCTGATAGCAGTGAAACAATCTACCACTTCTTTTTGGAGAGCTTCTTTCATGTAAATACTGTAAACAATTTAGCAGCTTTTAAAGCATCCTCCTTAAACTACCCTGCTGAAAAACTGATACAGGTTTATTAAAAGTCAGGCCATTGGTGCCACCAGTAGTAAAGTTGTCTTGTACCTCCCATTATTAGATATTATTCTTCTTGTCTCAAAACTGTACAAAAATGGGATTTCAGCTAAATTTCAGCACCTGCTGAAACCTGTCTTGATATGAATATTTTTGTTTGGTTTAACTTCCAAAATACCTCAGGCATTTTCACAAAGAGTTTAATGAGAAACATACTGTTGCAATGTAGAAACATCTTACTGGCTTTGAAAAGGACTTATCATTCTTGTATCAGTCATGGTAGAGCTTTTTTGCTTTCAGAGAAGTGATTACCAGGATATAGAAGACATTTTAAGCAATGTCAGAGTAGACAAGCTTAAGGGAATTTACTGCAAGTACCAAAATAAGATAAAGTAGGTCAGCTTGCTTGAAAACTAGGTTCTGAACAAATGAAGTAAGAAAACAGTTAGAAAGAGATTTAAAATGCAAATTGTGGGATAAGGTAATTTTCTGTGGTACTGCATAAAGCAGGGAAGGGAAGAGTTGTAGCAAAACAAATAAAATTGGAATTTTTGTGTGCTTATCAGAGTTACCAGATGACATAATGCACTGTTGTGGAGGCATAACTGCTGATGTCTCTGCAGCATTTAGTTTGTTGCTACTTCTAAAGGAATTTGAATAATAAACTTGCAAGGCTCCTAATGATCTCTTTTAAGTATCATTGTAAAGATTTCTTTAAAAGCTGCTGACCCATGGTGTTGAATCAGAGGTTTGTGATATTTTTTTGTATTGTGAACAGGGGTTTTAGGCTGTGAAAATCTGATCAAATCTGACTAAACTGTGACAGTTTTAAGAACTGTAATTTGCACAATCTGAAGTACAGAGCAGAAAGCCATAACAGCTTTCCTCTACAGTGAGGAACAGTCGTACTTGCTACAGACCTGATCTACAGAGGGAAAGGACAGGGCTTCAGGAACACTTCTATTAAAAGATTCTGATCCTATTTTGTGTGTGAATAATGTATGTATCAATCTCATAGCGAATTTCTTTTAAGTCAGGGATGCATGCTTTATCTGTGCAACCTCAATTCATTTCTGTATAAATATTCATCACAATGCAGTCTTCAACTTTACACAAACAACTTCTCCAGACTAAGCTGTTTGTTTTGGGGACTCTCTGCTCTTGATGTGAACAGCCAGCAGATCTGTAAAAGAAGTCTTAGTGAGCTATAGGCAGTTCTAGAACCTTCTGAATAACTGGAAAAAGTGTTTTGTTTTAGAAGATTGTCAGAGGTTGGAGNTCGGGAGTCACCGCAACCGCCCTGCCCAGCGGAGTTCAGCGGCGTCTCCTGCTGTTTGTTTTTTTTTTCTATCGTGACTACACCAATTAGCGGGAAAGTTATTTTATTAATTCTTAGTTCTATTTATGGTTATTATTATTGTTATTACTTGTTCATAAATATTAGTAAAGAACTGTAATTCCTTTTCCCGTATCTTTGCCTGAGAGCCCTTGATTTCAAAATTAAATAATTCGGAGGGAGGGGAAAAAATCACGTTCTCTGTCTTAAGGGAGGGTTCAACCTCTCTTAACAGACACCTGTCTTTCAAAACCGAGACAAAGATCTTTTTAGATTACTGCTTTAATGCAAAAGCTAAATTAAGGCAAGAGATCAGAAAATAGATGGGCTGATGCATATACGTAGATCATCACACAAACTTTAACTTTCTTGTTAATGGTAAGCAAATTATTTTTTCCATTTCAACTGCAAATCAATGTAAAAATATACTGAATAGTAGAATAATGGAAAAGTGTTGTTTGGAAGGGAACTCTGGGTATCGTAGTTCAAATGTGGTAGTAGTTTGGAAGCTAATAAAAAGAGAGGACAACAATATAATCAGGAATAGACAACAAAATTTGGCTCATAAAATAATTCTCTTCTGCAGTGCAAATTTTTTTTTGTGAAAATGGACAGAATTGTTAAAATCAGAATACTCAATCAAAAAATTAAATTAGGCTACATCAGTTCCTTCCAAGACTGGCCACTTCACAGGACTGAAATAGCTTCACTCGGGAAAGCAATGAAAATAGGAAATAATTAATCAATGCTTATTGTAGAAATCAAAGAGAGAAACCAGGAAGGAATGTTAAATGAAGAGCAGACTTTATAAAAATATGTTGACTTGATGGTTGTCTTAAGTTAAAAATATTGAAGTAGTTTTAACAGATGTTGAGATAAATGGTCTTGGGTTTTTATGGCTAGTGAAATTATTATTTCTTTTTACTGAGAAATCCACTCAACGGTGGCAAGCCCAGGGCAATTTTTATTACTGTTATAGGAATTTCGTAGTCCTGTGTTTTTTAGATTCCCAGTACTAATTTAATTTAATTTAATTGACCTGTGCATTAACACAGAAGAACTTTCCCATTCTTTTCTTTCCTTGTCTTACTCTTACTCATTTTTTGATTCATTGGCAAGGAAATAAATTGGGAACCTGAATTCTCAGCAGCCTTCCCACACTTCTGAGGACTGACACAGCAGAGAAGTTTGAATACCTCAAGATTTCTCTTTGCTAGGGAGAGACACTTCCTTTCAAGGAGCTTTATGCCAAACCCAAAAATCTAGACTGATACAAGCTTTCCTCTACTCACAAAATGTAAACAGAGAGGATCATCTGCTTCCTTCATCTTCTGCTTTTCACTCTTTTTTAGCCTTCATTCTTTTCTTTGACTAGAAATACCATGCAGCTTTCAAGAATACAAACATGTTTAAAGCCAAAGTATTACTAAAAATAGGCTGTAACTAGTCATACTGTCTTGTTAATCCCCTGCACATGCCTTGTTGTTCCTCAGGAAAATGTACATTGCCATGCATTGCTAAGCTTCAGGTGGCCTCAGCATTGGATTCCTACAATTTCTCATGAAGGGGACATTTTCAGCCTTACAGATCTCCCACAAAATAAATCCTGCAAGTGACAGTCATTAGTAGCTGCTTCACAATGAGCTAAAATGAAGACTTTCATCTTTCAAGTTCTTATTTTAAAGAGGTTCTACCCAGGGGATACAATGGAAAGGTCTGGTATTATTTTATTAAAGATTTTTATTAAAACTTAATTATTATTATTAAACACTTTTGCAACACAAAGGTGCTGCAGAGTCCCTGAGTAACACAGTTTATCTAGAACAGATGCCTGCTTATGGCAAAGTTCATTAACACAAAGTTAGGTAGCCATTAAAGAATGTTTATTTTTCATGTGCTAGTAACGAAGATGCTGTGGAGATGTGAAAATGTGCACAGTACATTATTTCTTAGAATATACAAAGGGACTTAAATATTCATATTAAGAAAAGAGAAAAAATTACAAACCTCACAGTGACACATAAGGAGCTTCAGAGCAGCATTTAAATCCCAAAGGATGATAAATATCGTCAATATACAATTTTAGAAGCCTAAATATTTCTACCCATAATAATGGCTTCTATATCTCAGTTTCACTTTGCGTTAACTGACAGTGTCACTAATTTCTATCTGATTTCATTGAAGGTATGAATGAAAACAGTGCAGTGACAAACAGAGCTTCCCAATTGTATAGCAATGGACTTCTGCTTTCTGTATATTAGTTTTCCTCTAGTGGTCATTGTAAGCAACTTCAGGTCCCACTTGAAATGGATTTAATTAAGCATTAGGATACATTTGTGTTCTTAATGTAGAGTGCTTAGCTTTGAGCACTGTTCTCATGTCAAAGATCAGGCTATCCACACCCTCAAACCACGGTGCACAGGGAGGAAAAGGTGGGTGAAAAGTGTGGTACTTGCATGGCCAGGAGTGACAATTTTGTTTCTTGCATTGTGGCTTTTGCAGCCATACTGTGCTATCACAGACCTTTTCTCTTCTATAAGAGTGGTGAGTGGCCAAGGCAGCACTGCAAGGTGTCTTAGACATTTCTAACTGTGAAAACTACAGACAGAAAAGCAAAAAAAACAAAAGAGAAAAGGAAAAATCACAAGAATTTGCCAAGATGTTAATGAAGGTATTGCATATATCAGTTTCAAATGGAATGTATTCCCTCTGCCTAATTAATTTTCTTTGTCAATAATTAATATTGGTTGAAAAAATTGGTTATGATTATTACTTTTTTTTCTTTACAGCAAGGTGAAGTCTGGCTGTTAAAAACACAGTTAGGGACCAAAGTGACAATCTGCTGATCTGCTGCCTGGATTAGGTAGGCAGAGATGGGTCCTGGGGCTTTTCTGCCACTCCTGCCTCTAGGATTCCTTCTGCAGCTGCCCTGGATAGCATTCATTGGCCAGGCTTGTCCTGTGTCTTCTCATGGCTGTGCTTGGGCATAAGGGCAAGACCTGAAGTTCAAACCAGTTTGTAACTCTTCATAGAGCCCTCAGTGGCCATGAAGGTGTCAGAGGGGACCTTGGGACAGGGTGTCATGTTTGTGATTGTGGCAGTTTTCCCCCAGCCAACATGTGGTGGCTGCCAGCCTTCCGTGCTGGTATTTTTGCCCTTCCAGCACCACACCATGGCTGTGGCACACACACCATAACCTCCACTTGCTTGCCCTGTCCCCGCCCAGTGGCAGGGATGAAGAAGGCTGAACCTCTTGGTGAACAGACAGGGTCCCCAGAAAATGAGAAGCCTTGGTCCAGAGAAGTTTCTGGACCATTGCTGTGTATGACCATGAGCCTGGATATATAATGAATTATAGAATCGTTAAGGTTGACAGAGACCTCTAAGGCCATCAAATCCAACCATTAACCCAACACTGCTGTGATCACCACTAAACCTTGTCCTCAAGGGCCACATCTACATATTTTTTAGGCTTTTAGGATTGGTGACTCAACCACTTCCTCAGCAGTCTGTTCCAATGTCTGACCATCCTTTCAGTGAAGAAATTTTTCCTAATATCCAATCTTACCCTCCCTTAGTGCAACTTGAGTCCATACCCTCTTGTCCTGTCGCTTGTGACATGGGACAAGAAACCTGGCCCCACCTTGCTGTAACCTCCTTTCAGGTAGTTGTGGAGAGCAATAAGGTCAGCCCTGAGCCTCCTTTTCTCCTTTTCTACAGACTAAACAACCCCAGCTCCCTCCCTTATGCTTCTCATAAGACTGTGCTCCAGACCCTTCACCAACATTAAAGCTTCATTTTGCACAGGCAAAGAGGGCCCTGCCAGAAATTCCCTGGGTGTGGTGTTCCTTGGAGCAGTGCTTCTGTGAGGGGAAGCTCTCCCCATGGGACTGGGATGCTCCCCAAGAAGACTTCCTGGGACTGACCCCCACTGTGTCCCCTCTTCCCGAGTGACCATTTTACTGCTGGTTACCCCTGAGGGATTCTTTGGGTGATGCAAACTGATCTTCTGGGTACCCCTGAGTGAGAGACCTCCTCCCCTATGTGTGTGAATGAGTGTGTGCATACTTTGGATCATCTTTTTTTTGTTCACATAGTGACAGTACCCTAACAGGAGTACCAAACTGGTAGCTTGTTATATGTCACTGGAGTGTCATTGTATCTACCCCTCCTGTTTGTTATTTTTGGCTGTTGGTTTTGGTTGCAAATTAAAGTTTGTCTAAGTTTGTTATCGTGTGAAGTGGTTTTTCTGTGCCTCTGTGGCAGTGACAGATTTCTTTTTGCAGCTAAGGATATTGTGCACTTGCCCGTCACTGTAGTCAATAACTTTGGTCAGAATTATGTTAGTCTCTTTTGGAACTTGAAGCTGCAAACATCAAGAGTTTTAGGAGTGCTGATGTTGGAAAAGCACTTTAATTCACCATCTCTCCTGCTTCTGCCAAAAACAGATGGTCATACACTCCAGAGGAAGTAGTCAAAGCTCTTTTGCCTTCTTTACCCATTATTTTGGAAGTCTGGTGATGCTTGTGGGAAGAGGGCAGCTGATACTATTTCTATAAGAGGTTCAAGATCTGTAAGAGACTCAGTAGTGTGGGAAAACTCTGTTTTTTACTTCTCTTTTATGAAGGACAGACTTACTATTTTCCCACTTCTTATATAGTTTCATTGAATTATCCGATGGCTTGATCCTGCAAAGAACTGGGCCTTTGAAGAAATGGAGATATGTGCAAGTTAACAACACGGAGAAGGTAATACTGCTCAACTGAATTTTGGATACTGAGTGAGGGAGGAGACTATCAGAGTCCTTGGCTCCAAACACAGGACCAAAGGAAGAGGAAAGAAAGTAGCATATGGAAAGCAAAAGTGTTCTGGAAGGTTGTGTGGGTACAGTGATTTGAGAGGCTGGAATAGATGTGAAGGCTTTGAAAGCCATAAAACTAGTGTAGGTCTCAATACTGAAGTTACATCACTTACCATAAACATGTAGTGCTTTCATACATATGGTTATGTTTTCATAGTGAGAATTAGGAGAGAACTCAAAATCAGAACTTTAAAAAATCCTGTTTCTTTCCTTTGTACTGGGCTATTACATAGCTTGTTGGATGTCATTGGAAACCTGATTGTCAAAGCCAGGATCTTCTATTACAGCCTTTCATGTGTGAGTTTTGTTGGGGGAAAAAACTCCAAACAAACCAACAAAAAATTCTCTAAATCTTCAACGTCCTGACTGACAGTGACAACTTTCTATACTGTTAGTTGTGTATTCTTCTAAACAATGTCAACTTGGAGAAAGGCCTTTGTAGTATGAAGGAGGCAGGACTACATGCACATTTTTCCTACAGTGGGGTGATGCCCAAGGCCAGCACAGTGCAAGCTGTGAATGGCAAGGAAAGTAATTTCTTTAGAAGGGTGGTATGTTCCTAATTGAAATCCCTAGATAGACTGTACTCTTAATTGGAGATTATCCTTTGTCAGAGGCAACGAGTCCCTTGGCTTCTAAACTACCAAGCTGTCCTTGTCTTTATCTCTTACTTATTTTGATGCATAAAAAATTATGTTCCAGAGTGAAAGTTCCGTCTGTGAGATAATTTTCAAGAACATCTACAGAATGTCCCTTCATGTTCACACTTTTCTCCCATTTTTGATCACATATCTTGTGCAGCATGCTGCACAGCACAAATACACAGCTTTTTCCAGATGTATGCCCATGGACACCATGTAAATATAATGTCATATTGCACATTTTATTTGTGCTAGTTGGAAGTTTGTCTGTTTAGATGGATTAATGGTTGCTTAATTTCTCAGCAAGCACCTCTTGTTGAGAAGTGCATTTACAAGGTAAGTCTTGGGATAACAGGGGATCCTGCACAGGATGTTTCTGAAACATGACTGAGATATAAGTAAAGCAAAACAGTTTCTTTGAATCTATCACAAGATCCCTAAAATAAGGGGGAAGAGGTCAGTTCATCCAGAATCCACTGTCACTCTGAAGTGGCTGTTTATTGTCACAAGTCCACTATATGTTAATCCTATTCTTATGTCTGTGTAAAGTAGCATGGTTGTACTGTGTCCTTTCATGCATGTTTATATGAAGTGCAGGAAGTAGTCTATGAAGGAAGTCCATGACAAAGTGTGAATATTTATCAAGTTCAAGGCTAAAAGCACCCTGCCACCTGAGAATTTAATTTTTTGTCCTGGTTTTAGCCAGTGGGATAATAATATAAAATTCCTGTTTGGTAAATATCACTCTTAAACAAGGCCAAATGAACTTGAACATCTCCAGAGTAGGAACTGAATGGATGGGTTAGGTTAAATGTAACAGGGAGGGAGCTGAACCTGAATAACTGATGAAGGGTGGATCTTGACCATAAAGCAAAGAAGGACATTTGGTGCTGGCTTTCCTTTTATGAAGGTTTGCTAAGGGTGTTGAAGGGACATGAGAAACAGGGTCCAACAGCCAGGCAGAACCAGCCAGTGTTAGCTGAACATGCAGGTGAAGAGAAAGCTGACAGTGATAGGTGGATGTGCAAGGGTTGCTTGTCATTTCTGCCAAGCTCTCTTTTTGTAAACCTTTATGGACTGTGCCATTTACTTTGTAGTTCAAAGCTTTCTCAAGGAAAGGGATGTCTCTGCTAAGCTCTGTGGTTCAGTTTGCATTGGTGGCATAAAAGAGCACTGGATAATACCTCTGGAGTGACCTCGGGTAGACAGCAGAATGAGGAGTATAACTAAATGTTCTAAGTACAATGAAAGCTTGTGAAACAACTTTGTTAGAAAATACAAAACCCATCATCCATATCTCACTAGACACAATATGTTATTTTTTGGATGAAGCCTCTGATAAATAAAGCTCTACCATCCACAGCTACTAAGGCAGAGGAACAAGGCAGTTTTTAATCCTGTTCTTGCAGATTAAGTTTTTGTGGGGGACAAGGCTGCCACAGGGAGATGTAAAATGTATGTCTGTGTTCCTGTGTTAGCAAGGTGACTTTGTGGCCTCTGATCACTGCTCAGGACCAAATCTTTTCTTAGGACTTTCATTGTGCAACAATGCCACGGGTGTGAGTGACCACAGCCTCTGAGATGCAAATTCTGCTGGAATGGTTAGAAACCTCTGCTTTGGAGTGGTGCCACAACAGCAATGGGTTTGCTTTTGGCTGTTCCTGTACTCAAATAAGACACAGGAAACATGCTCTGTGTTCTCTGGGCTGTCTTTGATCAGCTTCAGGGAAAATAATTATACTGTGTAATTTATGCAAACCATCTGAGACAATTTCAACAAAGAGTGGAAAACGTACTAAGAACAAATGTCATTTTGTGTACAGCATTTTTGTGGTAAAAATAGCTGTGTATGGCACCTGTGGACACTGAGGATTTTGGGCACATTTTGCAAATATTTCTGTTGGCACACAACAAAATGAAGAGAGGGATAGTGCTCTCCTTTGCCTTTTTTTTGTGGCAACTTAGCTCAGCTGTTTAGGCATTGTCAGAACACAGTACCATAATGTTTACAATGACATTAAAGAACAAACAGTTTTAAGATATGTAACATAAAACACCTTAAAACATAAAAAGTCAACGACTTTAATCAAGAAGTAGTATGAAAATTGGTTTCATTAAGCTTATTAATAATATCATTGTACATTATAATATATAACATGATGCAATATAATTAATTATAGCTGTAATTGATATTGACATTTAGTATATTGTTATTTATTAACTGATATAATATAGATTTAAATATTTTTGTAATGGTGTGCAAGAAACAACCATTAATCTGAGATTTAATTTCTTCAGATTAGTGGACAAATTCATGGACAAGGCACGCCAACACAGCCTGCAAAAAGAAACAGAGTAGGATAGCAAGTTCTCAAACCTTGTACATGCTGAAAGCTGGTGTCAGAAAACATGTTTATTTTTATGTTAGAGAGGAAATTAAAAAAAAAGCTCCCTGTTGTGCTTTGGCATTTTGCATGTCTCAGCTTTGATGGAGCGGTAAGCACCCTGCGGTCTTCCTGGAGCAGCAGCAGGGCTCCAAAGTGGGGGGTATGATCCTACATGGAAAAAAAGCTGCTGGAATTCTGCTGGGGCTTGTTTTAGTCTTGCTCCCTTGTCTCCCTGTTTCACCCAGAAAGGGAATTTTGTGTCAGAGAGGCCAAAAGAAGCTGTTTTGGGATGTGCGGTTTGGGCACCCCACACGGCAGGCTGTGAGGCCTGGGCTCTGCTCTGGCAGGCACATGGGTGTTGCAGGACTGTTTGGGACATTTCTCTATCCCAACTTTCTTCCACCTTCAATTATTTCATCTTTATTGAATTGTCAGCTTACTGGTGCAGGTCTGTCCATCTCAGCTCTTGAGGTGCAGCACTTAGTGTTGTCAGAGGGCAAAACTGAGGGGTTGAGTTGGAACATGATATGTCATATCACAGCATCTTATCTCAACTCTAGGACTGCAGTGTAAGAACAGGGTTAAGTGTGCACGTCATTACCCTTGCTGCTTCTTAATTGACTGAAATAATCAATTCCCATTTTTCACATGCATTTTTTTTCCAACTCATTGATTACATCATGCTCAGCGTTTTGATCTGCTTCTGTTTTAAAACGATGTCTTTTACTTGGTGCTTTGTAGCTTCAGCGATATGGTTATTTACAAAGAAAGTAACTGATACTCTGACCTAACCCCAGGTCTAAGAATAGAATGTACAAATTTACAAAACATTGGGCTTTGTTAACTTAGTGCTTTGTGCTGCCTTCAGGTAAGGTACATTCATCTCCAATATATTGCTGTTCTGTCATTCTTTGATAAGGTGAGCTAAAAAACAGCAATCATACTGAAACAAGCTATGTGAGTGAGAACCAACAAGGAAGTGTTAAGCCTGGCTTACTACAGAACCTACTAGATACATGTGCAAAATTTAGAATCCATATTTAAAATTGGCTGGGTTTTTTTTTATTATTTTTATTATGGAATACCCAGTTTAGCTGGAATTTCATGCACACATAAATCCAATATAAGTTTTGTGGTGACAGTCTTCTGCATAAGCTAGTTTCAAGGCTTTCAGAGTTCCTTGGTAATGTCCAAAGATTTAAAAATTTTGAGTTCCAACATCTGCCCTTAGCAATGTGATAGGGGATCTAAGCAGTAAAAGAGGAGAAACTAAGCAGGAACAATATTGGTAGAGTGGACTGGCAGCTGTTATTATTAAAAAACAACTGGGGAAAAGTAATTATTTAGATGTACTTGTCTAGCGGTATGGCTCAAGCAACAGGATTAAACCATACTCCCAAATAAAAGTTGTTGTGTACTTATTCATGGGCTCAACTTTATCCATCTAAATTGTCAATATTAATATGCTGTGAATGTTACATGTCTTTGAGGACGACCAAGGAAAAGAAAATAAAATATCAGTACATTTGCAGTAAAATCACATTTAACCCTTCCTTTCCCTATGTGGATTTAGGAAAAAAATTGCTATTGGACTCTGGGGAAGTTACTAGATTTTTTATTTATAAGAGTGACCACAAGTCAACTTTACATTTTAGATATGTTATAAACATTCTGATTTCTCCCAGGTATTATAATATGAAATGGTATCTCATCCCTGAGATGGTTTGGGCTGGTGCAAAACACTTTGATCCTAGTTTTCCTTCTTATGCAGATGAAAACACACCCACTGAAATTATCCGAGCTAGAAAAGGTTTAAAACAATTATGATCAGGACTGGAGAAGCCTACTGTTGCTAGCTAAATTAAATCCACACAAGCAGGATGATCAAGATTTATTAAAAATAACCCAACAATATTGGGTTGATAACTTCATCTTCTTAGAAAAAAGCAAATGACTTGCTATGGTTCATTGAATTTTCATTCTGTCAATTTGCCTTAGCAGTCTAGTTAATCTAGAGGAACCTTATGTTTTTTGCTTTTTATTCCTAGTGTTAAAAGAGATAGGGTTCCTTTCTTAGGAAGTTTGTGGACAGGTGTCCTGGCACCTGTAGGAAGAATGTAGGAAAAAGCAGTCAGAAAACTTGAAATGTAATAGATATTATTATTAATAATAACTACAGATACATATTTTTGGATTATTTTAAAATATTGATAGACTTTTTTTTGGTGGAATGATACTTGGGGACTTTGAGCCCAGCCCAATTTTTTGTGGCGGTAAACTAAAAGAGGCACAAAATCAAGATTTCTCTTCTAAATGGTAGCATAGATTTAACTAATACTGTCCAGTATTAAAATATTGTTTCCAAAATTTCCAGCTCTTTCAACTGTGAAATCTCAAAAATTTTATGAGTATTTTTTCTTTTCACTTTCAAATAACATTTTTGTGTATTCCCGCTGTTGTTTCTCCAGTATCTTTATAAAGGTCACTTGCTAGTGGACCTTAGAGATATATAGAAGAGTGTAGGTGGAGAAAACTTTTTCTGTGCAAGTGGTCTCTGAAGACAGAGAATGTATGTGATCTGGAAAGGTAATAAATATTTATGAGAAGGAAATTCTGTTCTAAAATTTCTGAGTGGGAAATTCAAGGAACTCAGAAAACCCCACCCAAACCCTAAAATTAATTACTCCAGGTATTTGTTAGCAAGGGAGTAAAGCTAAAATGTAGTTGGTAATACCTTATTGTGTAGATAAATCAAACCCCTTCTGAACTTCTGACTCGGAAATTGCTCCTTTAGAGCACAAGGGGGCAACGTTGGCCTTAGAAAGAGAATTTTTCTCTTGCCGCCAGTCTAACTAAATGCCATACATAAATTAGAAATAACAATGGTTTTATCTAGAGCTAAGAACTGCTTTTTTTCCCCAGAGTTGCCTCACAGGAGGGACTTTTCATCAATTGACTTTTCATCAATTTGCTCAACTAAAGTTGTGAGACTGACAGATGTGATATAATGAATTTTTGATCCTGACTCCAGATCAAGGAATGTGATAGCTTTGACGTCATATACAAAAGCTATAGCTTTTATAAACTTCAGAATTATATTAGAAATATGAAGTCATCTAGGAAGAGATTTTTGAGCTTTATAGCAGCTATCAAGTCACACTTTCTATGCTTTATAATTTACAGTTTTGTTTCAATTCAGGATTCAATGAGATATATATACCTTTCCTCAATGAATTGCTAGCAATTCCAAGAAATAAACAAACTAAATAATGTTGATTTTTTGCTTCTCTTCCACACTGTTATGCATGTATAGCAGACATTTGGACCAAGTCACTACAACTATTTAACATAAAATCCCTGTGTATGACTATATTAAAAAACTGTCATGCCAGTTCTCAAGGAACATATTGTTTCATCAAATCAAAATATATTAAAAAACTGTCATGCCAGTTCTCAAGGAACATATTGTTTCATCAAATCAAAATAATGCTACCAAGGTGATAGAAAATAGCTGAGGAAATAAAATTTTAAAATAGACAAAACACGATCATGTGTAAATAATAACAATAGAAGAATAACAATTAAAAAAATCAGTGTTTGTTGTACTTGTTTTGTGCTACAGAAATAACAAAAACAGGCAGGTCTAGCCAAACCTACGGAGATTAATCGACAAAAATATTTTCCTTTTTCATATTACTTAATGTGTGTTAAACTAAGGATACTATGCTGAAAAGGTGCACACCATTAAAACAAAGATTTACTGGCGAGAAATAAATTTTGTGATGTAATTATAATTTTTACAATGGAAATATGCCCTTGTACTATCAGAATTTTTAGCCTGACAATATTCTGAATAATGTGTAAAACATTCACTGCTATGAGAACAATGAGTACTGTAGATGAGTGGTTAATGGGATTATTTTCTCCAATAAAACTGTGGTATCCTTCACATGCAGTGAAAAATATTTCTTCAGTTTTCTAATTTGGGGATTAATTTGACATATTCATACATATTTTTGGAAAACAGAGAGAGATGGACTGTCATTTTTGTATCACTGGGAATATTCAATACTGTTTTTAAATCAATTTTTTTTTCTTAAAGTTGCATCGATTGAAGAAGTCTCACTTATTAAATTATTTGAAACCCTCAATAGTCCCTCAGCCAGTGTTAGAACTGCCTGCTCTGTGCCTCTGGCTGATCCAGAGCAAAGAAAAGAAAGGGGAAGGAGGAGTAGTTGTGTCTTCCTCTAGCTCTTGGCACTAGCTGGACATAAAAGCTGCTAGAAAATTGTTCTCTTAAAAGAAGAGATGATACAAAAATTCAGGGAGAGAGTACATGAGGGTGAGGAAAACAAACAGAACAAATTCCAAGAGAACCCCCCAGTGCTGTGTGGAGAAGATGAGGGAGGTTGCAGAGGAAAGGAAGCCTGGGGAGGAAAGAGCACAGAGGGGTCAGCATTAGGAAGGGCTGGTAGGGAAGCAAGAAAAAAGAAAGAAAGAAGCAGAATCATGGGAAATGGAAAACTGAGCTTATCTGAGTGAATTTTTTATTGTTAAGCTGCAATGCTGCCAGTGGGATCTGTATAGTCTTTCAGTGGGGCATCCTGTTGAGATCTTCATGTGGTGTATTATGAGCAAAGTGAATGAACCATGTGTGATTTTTGTCATTTACTGTGAGCAGAAAACCTGAACATTAGCCTGATATGTTTTGAAGCTTCTGTTTTATGATATTACTGTAAAAAGAATCCAGAATATACCAAGATGAAGACAAATCACCATGAGGCATGGTGCTGGGAGTGTGATTCATTTGGATTTGGGAGGTGGATTTCTTCCCCTTGAACCCACACAGCTCTGCACGGAGCAGCATGCTGCTGTGGGAGGTGCTGTGTGTGTCAGAAGATGTGTTAAAACCAAGGTCTCACAGCTTCATCAGAATTCCATAGCTCTTTTCATGGCACTGGGTGTTAACTCTGTAAACTGGCCAAATGCATATTTGAATAATGATACTCTGACTTTTGCAGAACGCTTTCCAGGTAGTTTGAAATGAAAAATATTTTTCTGTTTTGTTTTATTAAATGGGGGTTTCTAAAAGAGCCTCTAGCTCAGTTCCACCCACATTTCCTTGATAGGTAAATGACCAGTCTCAGCTTTCTTTTATACCATTATTGAAGTACTGTGTTTAATTCTAGTTTTCCTTATTCTGCTCAAATGTGTAATACCAGAAAGCCCTAAGTTATAGTTTAGGGGTTGTATAGAATTAGTCAAAATCAAAACTAGAAAATGCAGTTAACATTAAAAATGCATTCAAATGTGTAATATTCAAGAAAACTGGGAATAAATAAAGATATGTTATAAAATTACTGTATCACAACACATAATGGAATCCATGAGAACTTTGAGCAGAGGCTTCAGGACTGGACCTCTTTGTGTTGTTTTCAACAGCACTGTCAAGGTGTCTTGCACTTTTCATACAAAAACTACTTCTTTGTCTTTTGGAGCTAAAGCAATTTCATTTTAACATGACTGGTATTACGTCTCAGGATACGCATGAAATAAGTTACAGTAATTTGTGAAAACAAAATGCCTCCTGCACCATAAGACTCTCAGGGCTTTCTAGATTTAAAATGATTTCCAAATTGTGCACACATGTTCTTTGAATGGAGGTAACACATAAAAAAGATGTGTGTAATAGATTAAGCTTAATGCAGTGTGTTTTGATAATGTTTTTCAGACTGAGGACAAGGCTTATAATTATCTGCACTGCTTATCTGTTGGGGTATCTCTTAGCAAGCTGGTTCACTTAGGGGAAGAGACTCCAGCACATCTGCACATTGCTAGGGACAGATTACTTACAGTCTGGTTGGACTGTGAACTGTTTTCCAGCGTGCCTTTGTGCTGATGTCTGACAGCACTAGAAGGCAGACGTCAGGCAGACAAGAAATCCAGCACCATTTCTTGAAAGGCTGTGGTGTTGTCTTCAGGAAAGGAAAATAAACACCCTGTAAGCTCATTGAACCAGGCTTGCTGCAGGGCAAATAAGAACTTGGAAGCAGGGTTTTGGGAATGCTGCTTTTTAGATCCCTCCTGGCAGCTACCAGATTAAGTACAGCATAATGTAGACTGGGAACTTATAATGCAGCTTTCACAAGAACTAGGATTTTTGCCCACACTTTGAAGATTTTTCTCACTGTGCCATAGAAGCCTCTTGAGAAGTAATGCAGTGAATCCTGTTTTCTATTTCCCCTTGTCATTCTCTTAAATACTGAAAAATGTGAAGCATTTACTTGTTGATGCAATGGTGGTTTGGCTTTCAGATAAACAAACAGTTACAGTGAGCTCAGAAGGTATTGTCAAGTCTAGCTTTTCACATCTTACAGCTCCTGGGAATTTAGTCATAATTGTTTTTGTAATCTTAAAAAAAAAAAATAGACTAGACCACTTCTTCAATCCTTTAAACTTGAACTTTTAGAAGAAGCGGCAGCCGCCTGCTATGTTGATCCTTTCAAAATGTAATTTTAGCCGCAGTACAGTCTACACCTGTGCCTATCTGCTAGTGAACTCCTGGACTACCTTTTGGCAGTATGTACGTGCTGAAAGGCTTGGCTTCCTCAAATGAAAGTCATCATTAAAATATTAAAGCTGAAATTTTACTTTAAAAACCCCATTATTTTTGCATAGGACAAAATTGCATTGTGGCCTTAATGCTTAACAAACAACAAAAGACTTTCAGTTGAGAAGAACTTTATGAAATGAAGTCTACACAATTGCCGTAATTTTTCAGAAGCATGTGACTAATAGAATATTTCTAAATTTAGGCCATTAATTTGCATATTTTAATGCAGGAATTCTCTTTAGCAGGAAGATCTTAAATTGGTACTCAGGTCTGCTACGCTCACCTGTCAGGGACTGTTCTTTTATTACATGCCAGTGTACAAATGGCAAGTGATTTGATGCTTCAGCTGATGGTCAGTACAGTCTCTGTAACCACAGGGAGTGTGAAAAACTCGTAACTTCTGGTAGCCGTTGTGCTGTAATGAAAATAAATAAAGGTAGAGTTGATAGGTGCTATAACAGAAAAGGACACTAACAGATATGGGAAATGACGTATTTCAAGTGAGTGTGTGTATTTGGTTTAGCCAAGGAATGTTTTGGAGCACTGCAGCCCCAGTTTTGGAGGTGCTCCCTGAGGAGTGGAGGAGTGCTGGCTGATCTCCTCCCTGCAGTCACTGAGCAGCAGCCCGAGGCACCGGTTCCCAGGAGCTGCACAGGGCAGGACAGGCAGCACTGGTGTCTCTGCTCTCATTTCAGACTCCAGAGGTGCTGGGTGTGTAACTGCTGTTGGCAGCTAAATTCCTAAGCATAGGTAGCCCCTGCTTATGAACTTGTCTTCTAAATCTTGCAAGACTTCTATTTTTCCCACTCTGTAACTTCATCTGTGTCACACACTGAGATGGTGAGTCTTCATGAAAAACAACGGTCCTTTTTTTTGAGAAAAATCAAAGAGTCCTTAACTCTTTTTTTACCTTCTATCAATACATTATGCTGTACTCAGGAGAAGGTGTGTTATCACCTGAAGCTTTCCCCCCTTTCCCAGCACATTGGAAACATTTGCCAAGCATAATTTTGTGGACATCAGTGTCACAAGCATGAGTTAAATGGCAAAGAAATAAGCTTTGAATTATTTATTTTTACCTCATTGTATTTGTACAGCACAGGTGGCCTGCAGATGTGTGGTAAACCTGATCCTCCAGTGACATGTTAGACATGTAGTTCATGCTCAGGCAGCAGGAGCACAGTAAGTCCAGTGCTTCTAAGAGAGTGCATGGTGTGCAGTTATGTTGGAACTCTGAGATTTCCTGGATGGATTGCATTTAGGGAGTCTGTGCACTATAACCCCAAGCATGCTGGAATGTATGGTAACAGGTAGGAGTTATTTAGCTTATCTACTGATCCAATTAGGCTATGACATGTAAGAAAACAATAAGAACCCCCTAGATAGAATTTGCAAGGTTCCATCCAGGAGAATAATCCAAGAAAATTCCCTGGAGGCTACACTGAGAATCATCATGGGTGTCTTAGTACTTTCTGTTTCATGCTATTCTGCAATTAGCAAAACCTAAGATTGGATATGCTGATTAAGAGAAACACATCCTGGTTAGCTGTTCAGGAATAAGAAAACAAAAAGAACATCAGCTTCCTCTTTATGTGCTGTGCTTTTGGAAGTAGCTTTGCTCTAACTGGCATTGGCTTAGGATGTGAGAGAGAGTAGAATCCAAGCTTACTTAGCAAATGGCTGAAATATTACTTTTATGCATATGTATGTGTCAATGAGGATGTAATATAACCTGAAAGTGTCAATAGAAAACAGGGGGAGAGGATATGCAGAAAATCTTTTGTTTCTGGTGGATTCATACCTCTACAGTTGCTTGACATTTTGGGAGTTCTAAATTTCTACAAAGCCCATTAGGTTTGCATGTACTTCGTTCTAAGTTTCTCCCCAGCAGCTGAGTGAAGAAAGAAAGTCTTTTGCTTCAAATTCCATTTTAGGATGTATTTTTTTCCATCAGCACTGCTTATCAGTGTCTATACTTCCTCCCTCAGCTGCAGTTGCCTTGAAATAAGCTTTGAATTAACTCAGAATTTGGAAAGTACTGAAGGAAGCCCTTTGTTTACTACCAAGGCTTGTGTGAATCAGTATGCTGATGGTCTTTTATGCAGAGACTCAAAAGGGTGTCCTGCAGGCAGATTTCAAACCTTACTTCCTCATTCTTTTCCACTAACTGATATGTTACATGTGAAATGTTCAGATTGTGGTGATTTATTTGGCACTTAAATTGCAGTTGCACCAGAGGCCATTGACCAAGCTGAGGCTCTCTAGTGTAGTGCACAGACATATGATATAGTTATGTCCCCAGTAAGCATTTGTGTACACTAAAATAATCTCAAATTGTTCCTGAGGAAGCATGATAACCCTTTATTTCAGCAAATTGACTTGGAATCTTGGAGCACACATGCAACTTAATGTAGCTCTGTTGCGTGAGCATTTCTTCTCTCTCTGTACCCTGGGGGACAGTGTTTTGTAGCACTGTGTTAAAATAATTTCAAACACATCATGGTCATTGGTCTTCCTTCCAGCCTGCTGAGTTTGTTATCTTTAAATCCAGTGCTGCCACCAGAGAAGGGGACCTGGCAGTGCTGAAGGAAATTGGCAGTGCCAACTGAAGTAGGCCAGCACAATACAGGAGGATGACAAACTGGCTCGGCAAAGGTGAGTGCTCTGCTTGCATGTCAAAAGCCAATATCCACCCCTACACAAAACCATTAAGCTGGTAGGAAATATTGTCAAACTAAATAGTTTCTGGGTTTGTTTTAACCCTGATTGCTTTAACACTGCCCATGGAATCTTTTGCAGTCTACTGAGGTTGTCTCAAACCAGTTGAAGAGGAAGTTTTAACCACATTGCTTTAATTTCTTTGACTTTTTAGGCTAACATTTGCAAATGGGCTTTTGGAATCTTCACACATACACTTGGGAGATCATGTTTCCTACGAAAATCTTCAGGGTCAAATTAATTTTCCGTATGGGGATTCTGGTCCTTAGAAACATCCCAAGAAATAAGAACTATCAAGCTAAAAAGAGTGTGTACATTTAAAATACTATTTTTCTCTTTTAAGTGGTGAACAAGTGCAACTTCCTGAGAGCACCTTGCATGTTGAACATACTGTGCTTTGTTTGTTCTGAATTCTTTGAAATTAAATCAGTTGAGCAGTTTCTGTTACAGAAAGAAAGGTTTGGTTTCAAGCTTCTTTAAAGTTAGTGTTAAACATTTGCTATAAAAGTCATGATGAAGTCTTTGCTCTAGTGACAAAGACACTGAATCTGGAAATATGGCAAGAAAAATAAATTTGTGAGATTTGTGAAAACCAGCCTTCATTTGTTCACATCTTTCTTTTATACCCTGTCACAGAGGTGGCACAATGTACTTCCAAGTTCAATATTGTCTTAGTGGATAAAATGACAATAATACATGTTTTTTGCCAGCTGTAAAAACAAATACATTGATAAAGAGGGAAACGGATTCTGTACAAGGAACTGCTTTTTTCTCTGTTTATCTTTCCTGAATTTTGTTGTGGTGTCTTGAAATGGTAAGACAGTCCTCCCATTTCAGTCCTTAGATCCTTACAGTGCCAGTGATGTATCAGACACACATTTCTATGCTGTAGACAGTATCTGATCTACTTACCTGGACTCTTCGCAGACAAGAGAAAGGAATAATGATTTTGGGGGGGGAAATTGTCTCACACAAACATGCAAACTGACCAGATAAATCTTGTTCTAGGAATTTTTATTTCTCTTCATTGATGATGAAATCACAAGTAGATGATAAGGAAACTCCTACTACAAAGGTTTAAAATTAGGCACAATGACGTCTTATTCCAGAAATTTCAACAGGGTTGTAGGAATTAATAAGCTAACACTGACCTTTCCTGGTAAACATCTAAACATCAGGGTAGGGTCAAAAGAACTATAATTTAGATGTAAGTTTTGGTGGTGATTGTAACAGAATTTGGTTTTTGCTTTTCCTCATTTCTCCAACCAGAAGATTTCTTTTGGATGAAAATAACCTGCTAGTCTTTATTTTAAATTTTTTCATGGATGGCTTTCCACTTTCTCATCCACTTTCTCTTAAACAAAATTGTTCTTTACATAACAGCTTTTCGCTTGTATTTAACGTGCTTTGAACCACCTTTGCGTTTTTGTGTTTACTGCCAGCCTTCATTTTTCTGGACTAAAAAAACTAGTCTTTTTTTGTAGTTGTTATTCTCATGTACCTCAATCCCTAATTTCCCTTGCATGCCTTTCTGTATTCCAACAGCTATCCTGAGGTTGAATACTGAGTGGATTCTGTGGCTCTTCCTTTATTGTGTTTTTTTCCCAGGTGATGTGGTCTTATTTCATTACACAAATGGTTGTCATTGTTTACGAAATTTTATTGGACTTCTTGTGCTTAATTTCTCAAATCTGTATTTTTATGTCATTTTGCAGTCCTGCCCTGTATTTGCACTGAAGGTTAACTGTCTTATGAGTGCATTTAACTAGCTATTTTTTTCTTTTGGCCAGAGTGATTCCTGCCAACATGAAGTAGTCAGCTCCAGAAGGTCATTTGTAATGTCCTCACATTTTAATAGTTTCTGCTTTCAGCACAGTTAATTACTCTTTTCCCTTTAATTAGTTTCAAATGCATTCCAAGTGCTATTAACTCTTCCATTTTCTATTGTTTTTAGTTCTTCATGCAGACTGAATTTTGTCTGCCTTATCAAGTGCAGTTATTGCACTAGTTTTACAGTTGTACTTCACTCTATTTTTCTTTTTTCCATATTTTTATTGCATTTCTTTTCTGCCTACATATTATGTCCCACTAGTAGGCCTGCTGGTGAAATTATACCATGTTTCCTATTTTTTCTCAGTACACTTACCTGAATATTTTAATTCTTTCTAGAGACCTTCATGGTTCTGAAGAGGATGATAGCTTGCAACATTATTATAACTAAACTGCAAAAATGGAAAATAGAGAGGCAGAAGATTACATGTGAGGCTCCCTGTTGTACAGGATCAATGAGTCAGCCAGTTAAGAAACCTTATTTGTATGAAATGAAACTCTTTTGTTACTACTTCATTTTCTTTCAAATATTTGTCAGAAATCTCTCTGAGGCAGGTTCATATCATGAATGCATGAACAAATTTCTTTTTCTAATGGTATTTTTTAAAAATTTACTATCCAGTTAAAGCTTTTCTTCATTCATCTTTGAGGCTGTACCATTATCTAATGTGTAAAAATGTCTCTTTTATTATCAGTGAAAGCACCTGGTGTGGTGTAAAGTGGCACGAGATTTATAAATGCAAATTTACTACATTGTGTCATATTTATGAACAAGCCAAATTATTTGCTATAGCCAAAGAATTTTACTGCAGGACAATTACATTTATGTAGTATAAAAATATGTATCACTGCAGCCTGGCTTTTGCTTCCAGTTCTCAAAAATGAAATTGCATCAAATGTTGGAAAGAGCTAGATTTTTTCTTTCTGCCTTCAGTCCCTTTCTCCAATGAGTTGGATAAGTACTCTGTAACTGGACTCTTTTGGCTTCTTTTGCTACTGAACTAAAGCCAGATCTATGAATTAATTCAGCTTTTACCTCTTTTAAAATGGATGAAATCCCAATGAAAGTCCCTTAACATAAAATTATTTCATAAATAGCAGATTTAGAGGCAATATAAGTACCATTATTTGGATGATTACATCTCTTCTTGGTAAAAGAAAAGAAAATATTTTAAAGTGAATCACTAACTGCCCTTTACAGCTGTCTGTGTAGAGACCATTGTTAATAGTCAATGACACTTGGAAAGACAGCAGAGTTGGATAGAAATCATAGCAATAAAATATAAAAGCTCTTTGAGTAGGCTTGTCATTCATCAGTTAAAACAAATTAGAAAAATATAAAAATACCTGCCAGTAATAATGCTTGACCTAACTATTAATGTGTCAGTCTTTGATTAACCTAACCTATGCAATTAGACCATTTATGAAAATCACATATGTACGTGAAATATAACGGAATGAAGGAGACTGGAACGGAACAAATTTTCAAATTGCTTTCAAGGACTGGTGCCCTTGCAATTAAAGCTGTTTGGAAGATGCACTAAACCAAAGGATATGGTGCTTATAACTCCTCCATTAACTCGTGAGCATATGGAGATACAAACATATTAAATAGTTCTACTGAAATCACTTCGATACTTTATGATATTTAGATAAAATTTGCTTGCAGTGTCATAACATTCATTCTGCTCTGCAGTGCTGTATCACCTTTAATTGGATCACTATTTTTTTTTAATGGAGGACAACTAACTATGAAAAGTAAAATAAAAACAAATTCACTCTAAGGTGACTTACCAGTCAGGATGTAATTGATTGTATACTAATTCCGTAGTCAGCACAGGCATCTTGCTGAGCTGCTGTGATGAATTTTAGCTAACATTGTTTTCACTGCTATTATTTCATACTGAGTATTAGATTGTTATTTGAATAGTCAATTCACTGTTAGTGGTTTACAAGACAATATATGTATATTTCAAGAAGGATGCTTGGCTTCAAGATAGCACTGGAAGTTATTTAAAAGCCCATTAACCCTAGCCATAAGGGCTTGCTTTAAAACTTCCAATAAGCATGCATGTGATAAAAATACAGACGTAGAACCTTAACCCCCCACTTAAACAGTAAGTTAAACAAATGATGTTGTGTTGCTGAAAATATTAGCTGCAAGGTACTGCTTAACCATCAATACACTCATTAGGACAATGTTTTCAAAATCTTATTGAAAAAGATATTTCATATAAATTTAAATTTCTGTCAATGATAACAATGTGTGTGGCCCAAAACAAAAGGGACAGTCAATCTGCAGTCCTTCGTCTGCTAATGGGTGCTTCAGTGGTGCAGTCCTAGAGCATGAGGCATGGAAGGTGTTCGATCTTCCTCATGAAGTTCTTCTTTTCCATGTGCTTCTTTTCCATGTGTTTTTGAAGTTCTTCTTTTCCATTTCAATTGCTTTGTCCAGGGTAAATATACAAGTTAAGGGTGTGGGATGCCAGTGTTGTCTTTGGGAGGCTTTCACACTTTTGGACAGCTTCTTGTCAAAAGCATTGCCCCCAGTTTCTCTCCATCCTGATTTCTAATTATTCTTACTTGCATCTCACTGAATAAGTGATTCTCCTCAAAGACAGTCATTATTCTTTTTATGCCTTAGTAATTTACACTCAGAAAACATAATTGCATCTGTTTTTCTTTGCTGTGTTCTTTTTTAGTCATATTACATGAATCTTTCCACTTGATTTTCTTTTCAAATGTTAGAAAATTCTATCCTTTTGTCCCCTTTTAAAAATTTCTGTAATTCTGCACAAATTTATGCTGTTTTTCCAGTTAAGAACCATTTAATTCCGAAAATTATTTATCAGAGTCAGAGAGACAGCATGACAGAGAGGGACAAAGATTAAATGTGTAGATCACAAGAACCCTCTATACAGAGCAGACTGAAGTAATTTTCTCTTATTGCATTACAAATTCATATCTAATTTACTGATTTGTCAATTCCTCTACAGTTGTTTTGTAGATTTTTAAAATTTTTTGTTAATTTATTAACTTTGTTTTGGGGAAAGTTATTTTCTCCTGATAAAGTTGCACACATCCATATGCTTGTTTCCATGTTAAAATTTTTCTTTTCTTGTTCCACCCTGTGCAAAATTTTTATAGAACCCACCTCTCTCAGGCCCTTTAAGGAAACATCCCAATAAGTTCAAACTATAAGTCAGTGGTTACTGCTTAAAAGACTCACAAGAAGACAGAAAGACCTCTGATTATGTTAAAAATGTGGCAGAGGTGATCTGGATCTCAAACAGGAACTGAGTCTCCAATTGGAGGTTCACCAAAATGAAAGCCTGGTGACTGGCCAACTTAAACTCAAAGGAGGGTTTCATAAGACAGAAGTAGCACAAACAATTACTAGTAGGAAATTTAAAAAAAGAGGAAATTTAGGGCATTCTTCCATTGATTTTAATTTCAACAGGATTAAGTCCTCTAATTATTGTGTCTCACTTCATCTCCTTCCCTTGCAGTCTGTTCCCTTGTGACTTGGGAATTATTTGCATGGTGCCATTCTGGACTTGAAAGTGCGTATAGTCTTTCCCTCATTGGCCCCATCTTGTATTGTCTTAGGTGAAATCACTCATGTTTTTCACAGGAACAGCAGGTTTTATTCTCTCTTCAGAAGAGAGGGAATATTTTAAAAAATAGTTGATCCATACGGGGCAAAAATGCATTTTCTTTATAATGTCATTTTAAGCTTCACTTATCCCTGCTGCAGTGAGAGGGTTCATTTTACAAGCACATTGGCTTTGAGAAACTATGTAATTTGGATTTCATTAATTCTAAATATATTTCTTAACCTTTTGTAGAGCTTTAAGTTTGGGATTTAGAGTGAACTGTGCCTAAATTGGATGACATAATGTTAATAAAGGGAAATACAGCCAAGCTACATGACAGTGTCATTAATGCATCCATTATGTTCCTGAGAATTGAAAAAGAACTCCCAGGAGACTTCACAAGTTAGGAACACAGCTAACTTATTTAAAAGATCTGTGTCTATATAACTATGCTTATTTAACTATAGTCTTGAGATCTGGACAGTGTGAAGAGAGTTTTTTTGATTCTTGTAAGTCTAAAAATAACATTAAGTATGAGTGAAAAGTTAGCTTTCTTTTTTTTTTTTTT
>VZRZ01006723.1:883818-1002828 GCA_013398175.1 Climacteris rufus | reverse complement strand
TTTTTTTTTTTTTTTTGTCATCAGTAAACCTGCTGAATTCCCTTCTTTCCCTCCTCTAAGCTTTGAGCAATGAGGAAAACTATTAACTCTTGGGCTAGCAAGATTTATGTGGAGTAAAGGGTGTGTTTTATAGTGCTGAGATCAATTTCACCTGCAAAATGTCTAAATGTTGGAAAAGTTTGGCTTAAAGCCTATTTAGTGGCATAACTCCTACTATTTTAGCTAGATGAGGTGCTGTTCTAGAGACCCCCCAAGACAGGAAGGACTTTTTATCTGTGAGTGTAGGGATGTGTTGAGGGGTAGGAGTTTTAAACTGAAAGTGGGTAGATTTAGATTAGCTGTTAGGAAGGAATTCTTTACTGTGAGGGTGCTGAGGCACTGGAACAGGTTGCCCAGAGAAGCTGTGGATACCCCGTTCCTGGAAGTGTTCAAGGCCAGGTTGGATGGAGCTCTGAGCAACCTGATCTAGTAGAAGGTGCATTTCTATCAAAGATTTGCTTACAGGTAACTCTTTCCTGTAACTAAATCTTTGTGTCTCAGAATGCATCTTTAAAAGTCTTTAAACTTGAATGGCTATAAGAGAAATTATTGCCTCATCTTTCTTCCTGTGGATATTAATCTCATCCCTAAAGATGTAGTGTAAGTTAAACATTCATGGATAAAAGTTCTCCCTGTCAGTTTTAGATTGATTTTAATATTCTTACAGTGCAAAATTGTTGTGGAATAAATTTATATAGCCCTTCACATCAGTATTCCAACATTTGAAAGGCGGCTTCAGCCATTTTGGTAATTTGCAGCACAAAAGCTATTAGGAAAGGCTCAGTAGTGAATATGTTCTTATTAAATCTCAGAAAACTGATCTAGAGTATTTATGAAGTACATAATTTATAAAAGGACAGTTTGAGAATAAAATATGGGATATAAAATGAAAGTATTTCCCTTGAAAACGTAATTGACGGAGGTCACTTGTGACTTGGTGAATGCCCTTAGTGAATTCTAACATCTGAATGCCATAATGGACGAGGTTCTATGCAGTAACAGCCTACCTATGTTAATTTTATGCTATAGGCCTGGTTCATTGCTTTGGAAGAACTCTGAAGGATTTTTTCAATCTCTTTTCTGGACAAAGGAGATTGTAAAAACTATGCTATGCTCCATAAAACTATATAACATCCATGTAAGTGTAATGTAGATATACCACTAGTAAAATTTGGATAGTATTTTATTACTCTATAGTGTCACAGACATTATTTAGACAAACATGCCCCTTAATGATCTCTGAGAAATTTTATAAAATCATGAATATTTTGGATTGGAAGGATCTCTGAAGATCATCTAGTTCCAACCCCCTTGCCAGAGACACCTTGCACTAGACCAAGTTGCTCAAAGCATCATCCAGCCTGCTCTTGAATGCTTCCAAGGATGGAGCATCCACAACCTCTCTGGGCAATCTGTTCCAGTGCCTTATGACTCTCACAGTGAAAAATTTCTTCTTAAAATCTAATCTAAACCTTTTCTCTTTCAGTTTGAATCCATTCCCCCTTGTCCTGTCACTACAAGCCCTTGTAAAAAATTTCTTTCCATCTTTCTTATAGGCTCCCTTCAGATACTGGAAGGCTGCAATTAGGTCACCTTCAAGCCTTCTCTCTTCCAGGCTGAACAATCCCAATTCTCTCAGCCTTTCCTCACAGGAGAGGGGCTCCACCCTTCTAATTGTCTTGGTGTCCTCCGCTGAACCTGGTCCAACAGGTCCATGTCCTTCCTGTGGTGGGAACTCAGAGCTGGATGCAGCACTGCAGCTGGGGTCTCACCAGAGCGAAGTAGAGGGGCAGAATCCCCTCCCTCAGCCTGCTGCCAACAATTCTTTTGATGCAGCCCAGGACATGTTTGGCTCTCTGGGCTGCAAGTGCACATGGCCAGCTTATGTCCAGCATCATCCTCTTACCCACCAACACTCCCAAGTCCTTCTCAGCAGGGCTCCTCTCAATCTGTTCATCCCCAGCCTGTTTTGATACCGGAGGTTGCCCCAGCCCAGGTGCAGCACTTTGCACTGGCTCTTATTGAACCTCATGAGATTCCCTTCTTGAGCTTGTCCAGGTCCCTCTGGATGGCATCCTGGCCTTGAGGTGTGTCAACAGCACTGCCCAGCTCGGTGTCATCTGCAAACTTGCTGAGAGTGCACTCTACCCCTTCATCTGTGTCGTTCCAGGTGGATTAGCCAGTTGCCTGGAGTCACGCTCTACCTGTTGCTGTTTAACCACAACATCTGTTGTGAGGTTTGTTGCTCGTGGGTCCTCTCAGAGCACCTTTGGGAAAACAGTGGGACAAGTGAGTTTGCCATCTGTTAAACTTCTTTTCTTATTGAGCTTATGAGAACAGAATCCATCTATAAGGTTTCTGAGACCTTGATTTATTTAGATCAACAAAGATGATCTAAATTGTTTGTTATTGCTAAGTATTTCTTTACATTAAGCTTCTAATGAACAGGTCGGCTATCAGAAAGTATATTATTTATTAACTATAATCATCACATTGGCTAACAAACAAACGAAAAGATCTCTTTGTTCTTCAGGGCATAGTGTAGCACATTTTTCTAACATGCAGTTCAAATATGAAGAAATACCTCATTACTATTTCCTCTCACATTGCAAATGTGAAATTGATCTCTCTACTGTCTTTGGAGAGCAATCGAGCAAAAGAAAACAATGTCTCTACCATGAATCCTAATGTATGAGCAAATGTAAAGTAGGTTCACAATTTGAATATTTTCACCTACAATGACAGTGTCTCCTAAACAAAACTCAATCAATGCCTGCTAGGCAGCCAGGAGACAAATACAGCAATGCTGCTTGCTCTGTACCTGTTCTATCAATAACGTGGGATTCACTTCCCAAGTATGTTGTCTAGTACCACATTAACTAGTGAGGAAATACAGACAAAGATTGAGCCAAATCCAATCTATAGGAAGTATATTATGTTTTTGACTGGTTCCAGGATGATACAGGAAGAATAATAAAAATCATTGCTTATTTGATGACAAATGTGTTACAAGAGATCCTCATCTAACTATTGCTTGATTTGGATTATTCCATTTTTTTTTTTGTGTTTTGAGGTCTCATGACTTCAAAAGAAGTTTGTCATGCTCATGTATTTCTAAAACAATTCTTATGTACATATACCAGACTTTAGTGGGGAGATTACAGAGGACCCTTGATTGTACCAGAGCTATGTAACAAGTGGCTTCTGCATATATTTCTTGGCTGAAAATAGGAAGTTAAATATCTTCCACAACATGGAATCCAGTGAAAAGTCTAGTAGTTTTCCTAAACTCTCAGAAATAACAGGTATTTGTTAAAGGCTAACCAAAGAAAACCTCCCTAACTGTAAATCTGCCCATTTTTCTGCTGATAGTATGTTTTTCAATATTTAAATATTAATGTCCTTTGGCAAGTGCATTAGGACTCAAGTGATAAATCTAAAACATACAGTTGCTTGTCTCAAACATTAAAGTTGGGCTGATGGTCTCCTGAGAACTGGGGATTGACCATATATACATTATTCATCCAAGATGGTTACATGTCATTAAGCCCAGACTCATTTTTATTTCACTCCCTCATATGCTGTAGGCAGCAAGACTAGGTATATATTGACATTTGCAAAGTATATTGCAGATCAATATGATACACTTTAAGGTAATTGTCCATACAGAAGGTACTCACAAACTTGTGAGAAAAAGCTACCTTTCATGAAGAGGTTGGGTTTAGCATTTTGCCTGCACATATACTCTGGTTTCTGCCCTTTAATAAGCTACTCTCTTTTCAGAGCTGCCTGTTTTGAAAGAATGGACTAAACAATGTTTCTTTATTTCTCAGTTGTTTCCTTTGTTGTGCGTGGGCTCCCTTTGGGTTTTCTGAAATGAGACTGGGCTTCTTGGGTACAACTCATCAGTTGGTTATTCCATCAATCTACATGTCTATTGCATATTCCACCAATGGCATGGGCTGAAACAGAAAGAGCTCAAGGTGTCCTTTACACCAACCTTCTGATTCTAGGCTTTAAAGTAACACTGAGCAGTAAATTTGCTATGGTGTCTTCTATGCCTGCTCTTGCTGCACTGATGCTGTGTCTCCTTGAGCCCTTACACTGAATGCAAAGTGGATTTCACATCACCTGCTTGACTCCTCCTTTCTTATTTTGGGTTTAGGACAGCAGAATCAGACAGTCCTACATAAACAAAATTTTACAAAGTGCATCTGGTATTTTAGGTTTTTCTGTGTCTTTGACCTACCAAAAGGGAACCTGCCAGGCTAGAAAGTCTGCAATGGAATGGTTCATAAAGTTCCTTTTCTTCTATCTACTGCTGTGTGTTCATGGCTGTTTTCTTTAGAAAATGATGGCACGCTGGGTGTCTTAGAGCAGGTAAACATACTTCACCTGTAGCTGAAACACAAAGGAAATCTAAGCTTGTTTATATGCTTGCATGTTTGAATTATGACTAAGGACTACAAAGTTATGCTTCCTTGCTTTTCAGATATACTTTTTTAAGCTATCTATTTCTTTTTAAGCTGATGACAAAAAAATTTGCCACCATAGATGATTGGAAAATTCTGCCAGGTAATTCCTCCCTCCTTGGAAGTAGGGATGTCTTATTTGACTCTAATGATCACATGCCTCATGACATGATGTTAGCACTTTTTAAATAAAAGAATTATATGAGTTAGATGTCCTTTCAGAAAAGTTAGTAAATGACTGTCTTGCTATCAACATGAAGGGGAGGAGAATTGGGTTGTAATTTCCACAGCAGAAAATATGTAAGATTTATTTTTATTTCTTACAGGTACCCAAACCATTCATTTTCACTGTGTTAGATAAAGAAGGCTTTTGTTTATAGGACTAGCAATGTCAAGAAAATTTCCCAGGAAAATTTACTGATTTTATTATTTATGAATTGCAGTATAAATTCTGCTGGAAGTCTCTATAAAGCTCTGGAACCACAAATACATATTGACAGTCCCTGCTCCATAGAATTAGAAATCTAATGAGAAAAGACAGGTTTTGGATGTGGAGAGCTGGAGGAGTGAGGGACGAAGCTGTTTTTTTAATGTAACATTCCAGCTGATTAGTAATGGTGGGAATGGAACTAAAAAGTCCAGTCCTGCCACTCTAAATCAGCAGAACCCCACCAAATCCTGCTGCTGGTACCTCTTGGCATCTTGATTCATTCAGTTCAAATGCCTGAACCCTACAGTCACCATTTTTGTTTCTGACTAAAGGCTCTTCAAGGGAAATCGACTGCCTGTATTACTTTATGCTGCAGGAGAAGTTCTGCCTCTCCCTGCTGGAGAGTTCACCCACGTGGCAAAAGTTCCTCTCTCTGTAACACATCTCCTAAGAATAATCCAAGTGCCAAAGTGCAGGGGATAGTGAAGAAATTATTTTAGGAATAGTTTTTAAAAATTCAGAACTGCTTATATAATTTTTCCAGTTGTAACTCATGCTATGTTACTGGAGAGCCACAGCTGAAAACTGTGTTGTAATTATATCTACAGGAAAAGCTGCACAATTTTTGAGTATTTTTATTTAGAAATAAATAGCTTTAATGGGACTTTTAGAATGGACTGCTGAAGGTATGTCCTTTCCAAGAAGCCAGTTTGTCCAGTCATCAAAGGGAAATGATGAATAAGTATGATTTCATAATTATAACAAGATTAGGTGGGACACTCATGCACACTGATAAATGCATAGGGAAGAGAATTTGATGACTGGACAAGTAATGAGCATCTGAGATCTCTAGGTTCTTCTGGTAATATGGTATTGGATTTATGCATTACACTGTGGACTGTTTTCCAGGGTAAAAGGTTCATTGGCCTTGAGGCCATAAATTGTGACCAATTTTCTAAGCATCTACTGTCCATTATGTCATGGGCCTCCCATCATGTGAATAATATTCTAGTTAAATATAATATAAATTTTTTTTAAAGTCCCTGAACACCAATTGACATGACATATTGTAAAGGCTCCAAAAGAGCCTCTTTCTGAATCGTTACAGTCAATTGGACTCTTAGCTGGTGTAGTAAAGGAGTTGAGAATCTGAGAATTAAACTGCTCCCAATTAGGCCGTAAAAAGTGTTTTATAAATGAGAAACACACTAGTGGTTTGAAACCAACTTAGAAACAGAGCACTACTGTTTCATATACAGGACTGAGATGGGAGGGTAAAGGGCAATTTCAGGAATAGCAATTTTATACTTCATATGCTTCTATGTCCAAATAAGCCATTATGTTATTTAAAATCCACTATAATGTTATTTAAAATCCACTCTAATGATTGTATGTGAGTTGGGTAAAAACATGACAATCCACCTTAGCCACAAATGCACAAATACACTCAGTACCTGGCTTATTTCTGAGAAAGTACATCCAAACTTCACCTTTCTCAGGGCCACCCTTTTATTTATTTCCGGTCTTTCTTCAACTGCTAACAACTCTTTGAATAGGTGTGGAAGACACCTGAATTATTTCAGTAACCATTATGTGTTCCTGAGTATTTGTTCTTAGTGCTTGTTACTCACCTTTCAATGATCAAAAGCCAAAGCCAACCAAAATCATTTAGGAATGTGTTCAGATATCCAGGTCCAAATGACTTTGAAACAGATAGAAGGTCTCTGAGCTCAGAGATGTACCCTGCTTGAGAGAGATAATGCTGAGCATCAGGAAAAATCTCTGGTGATGCAGCTCTCCCTCTAGCTCAGAGCTGACCACTGGGTCCATGGCAGCAAACAAAGCATGGGAAAGATACAGCTTAGCTAAACTAAGACAGTGGCCTGAAGTCTGCTCTTCACTTAGCAGCAGGAGTGCATTTTTTGTGCTCCTGAATGTATCTTCCTGCTTCATCCCAAAAACCCCCCCATTTTGTGTGCTTCAGGATGGCTTTGCAGCATGACCCAAAGGTCTGTCTTCTTTTGAAAACTTCTTTTCCTATCATGCCCTGTGGTCACTGATCTCCCATTTGATAGAGCCAGGAAACTGCTGACACAACATTGTGTTTTGTAGTAGGTAACCTATTTGCTCAACACTACACATAGACGGTCTTATTCAGAGAAATGAACAAAAAACCACTCGAAAAATGCAGAAATTATCCATCTCCATAAAAAAAATAATTAAAAGAGCAGTAATTTCTTCCATTGCATATTAAATAGCATAGATATCTGAAAACTTTTCTTCTGTCTTCTACTACCTTTCATCTTCTGGATCATCACTTAAATATTCATAACCTCATTCCAGCAGCAGGTAGGCACATTACCATGCTATTGATGCTCTTGTGCAAGCTGAACTCTTTCTTCTGCCCTCGTGATAGATTTAATTTCTCTATGTTCAAGACCAAACTGAGGCCAAACCTATTTAGAATGACTATCTCTTGCAGCAGCCACAGCAAAAGGCAATAACTAAACTTTTATTTGACTGCAGATGATTTGTATTTTGTGCTTGTATTTCTGTATTGCTTCAGGAGGATGAGAAGATGTTGGCTTTGGCAGCCTCAGCCCTACAGCCTAGCCCTTATCCACAGGCAGTGCAGCTTTGTACAGTGGCCTGTACACTGTACAATGTACACTGCAGGTCTTGGGATGTTCTCAGACTGAGGGTCAGGAGGTCACAGAGGAAACAGGCACACACTGAAACTAAAGGGCACATGAGGATGCTTCATTTGCCTTGATAGTGCATTTGGACAGTTTTATGACCCAGAGAACAGCATTGAAAAGTCCAGTTAACAAAATGGTCAATTAAATGTGGCTACAGCAAAGGAGTGTTAAAAATAATGAGCATTAATGAGCCCTTGCCCTCTGTGATTTGGAAATTGCTGACCTGCATAACAGTGACAAAAGACTGATTTTCAGCATTACAGGGATGTGTTCCCTCAGTACACACATTCTGTTCTTTAATGCTTGATGTGTTTTGATACCAACTATGACCAAGTGCTTCTCAAATGGCTGGAATGTGAAATGAAACAATAGTTGTTATGTGCTTTCAACATTTATTCCATTATTTTTCATTTATTAATGGTAGTGAGCAAAGATCATAAAACCACACCACCAGAAAACACAGCTCTCTATGGATGAAGACTTAAAATATTCATTTTCTTATCTGGAAAAAAAATTCAAATTTGCAAGTTGGCAGTTGTTTACTGACATAATACAATTGGATGATTATCTGTTTCAATACTTTTTAAATATAGTGGGTATTTTTGATTTTTAAATTATTACAGATTTACATACACAAAAATTTTGATCAGGTATCTGTGTTTGATTTCTTTCACTTTTGAAAATTGGGGCTGAGAAATATTCTTTCAAGCAGCATTAGAGATGGTTATTAAAATATTCAAATATTGTATAAACATCCTGTTTTTACCCACTGAGCTTGAGAATAGTCCTAAGGAGAATGGAAAGCAGAAATATAAAGTCTGAATTTTCTTTGAAAAACAAAAGAGGTTCTGAGATTTGGAGTAGTGAAAAACAGAATTTCCCAAAAGATGAATACTTTTCTGGTTTACAGTATAATAGATATTCTGACTTGGCTGTAATGATCTAAGTGATTTAGATCATAAAGACAAATGCTTTGATGCCACAGAGAGGTGCATTAATAATACCTCTTTATAACTCTGTTGGTTCAGTAGCAGGCTCTGGACTATTGACGTCTTCTTGGCAAGACCAGTGCTAATGCAATATATTACAAAAAAAACAAACCTTTTTCTGACTCTTCCACGTCAAAGGCAGCTGAAAGAGGCACCTGTTCACAGCAAAGGGAATATGAGGACAAATAATGACCTTGACATAATTTTTCAAGTCTTCTGCTGGAACCAGCCACTTTATGAAGGTTTGCCTAGGATTTCTGTGCTTAAAACTGGCTTTGTGTCCCTACAGGAAAGTCCATGGAGACGTGTATCCATCAATATGACTGTCTACCTTAACAGCAACATCTTTTTCTTTTAGTCCAGCTAGGGGTGAATTAAGGGGACAGTAGAGACCATTCTACTGTCACTCTCTTACCTCTTTCTAATCCTCTAATCAGAGGAAAACAGCCTCTCACTTTCAGAGAATGTAAAAACCAGTCTGGGGTATGATAGTCACATGAGAAATGTGGTTCTTTAGGTACTTACACAAGAAATGGTCAACTAGTAATATAACCATTCAAATTAAATAAATACTTTTCAGCTGATAGAAATATGAAACTCTTTCCTGCATTCAGTTATAGTAACAGGAGAGCCCAGTGAGTGTGAATCAATGTCCATTCTGCAGTGGAAGTGTTAACAAAGTATGTTCTTATTTGTGCATTTGTTGCATTCCATACACTGGTAATCTTACTTATGTGTTGGGGGAACTTTGTGATTCTCTGTCTGAAGTGATCACACAAACCCAAGAAGAGAATAAACTGAAAGTTTGCAAACATCCCACCATCACATCGGGGGAATAATGACACGTGAATTGCCTCCTGCCCACGGAATTAGTGCAACTCAAGAGCTGCTCTGTGTTAAGCAAGAAGAACGGGCTGCAGAAGGCAACCTACCAGCCAAAACCATGATCTGGCATTGCTTCTTGACCAACTTTTTTGGGGTTTGTCTTCTCTTTGGGATGAGGAACTTTGAAGTTAAATTCAACCAAGTTTTTTTCTAACTCCAGATGTAGGTAAACAGAGGAAACAAATGTTAGTTTCTTCCCACAGAATGGGAACAACTCTTGGGGAAGAGTCTCCATTTCACTAAACTTTGAGGTTAATCTGACATGCCCTTTACATTTCTCCATCCAACTAAATAAATTAGCAATTCGCACAACTTTTACCAAAAGATTAAATGTGTGGGCCCAGAATATTTCTGCTCCTTTTCCTCATTTTCTGATTTCCTCTTACTTCAATTTTCCAAAACTGAATTTTATCTAGAAATAAATGCACTCTATATATTTATAAGAGTGTAAGTATACATGTGTATATATAGCCATGAGTATATGTAAGAGCAATTGAGCTTTATTTCTAAATATTTTCTTTAAAAAAAAGCTACTTCTGAATCATACACAGGGATCTTTATACTTGGGATGCACTTGGATGTAAAGTATTTACTTTACATAAAGTAAAGTCCAGTTAAAAGAGATTGTCAGACTATATGAGTTGCTATTTACAGAAAGATTCTGCTTCTACTGTTTCTGGGTTACAGCAATGCAGTAATATCCTAATAAGGACTCAGGTGTTTCAGTCAATGAAAAACATGAGGCAGGGGCTTTTGACCTCACTGATTTAATTGAATTTTTTTCCCACCTGTTCTAATATTTGTCCCAGAAATTGTGCAGGAAATTCTTGAGGGCATCTTTGATTATGATCTATAACAGAATGTTTCACTTGAAGTAGGGGGAATTCTCTGGGACATCGTCCCTGTAGTTTTCTCCTGTTAAGTTAACTGGAAGTAATAAAGCTAACATAAAATCCTTATGGTAAAATATTCTAATGGAAATGTTAAAAAAAATTATTTAAACAAAAATCGGAACGTTAGAAACTGTTATTGGGATAAACTTTTTCCGTATCTTTGAAACCGGATGTTGTTGTTCCCACATTAGATGATGAATAGTTTCTTTCCTTTTGACCTTAAAATAAAAACACACTTTAAATAAAAGTGATTTCAAACGGAGATGTCTCAGAAAGGCATTAAATTTCACTTATTGATCCATTTCCTTCAGATTGGTTGTTTACCCATCCAGCCAGCCAGCTCGAGATAAGGATGAGGGTCAGATAAATGTATTGAACAGCAGGGCCCCGCGCAGCACCAGCAGAGGGTGCGAGTGCAGGCAGAAATGTTACACACTCCCCATTTCCCACGTATTTAGGGCTTATTTATTTATTTATCTATTCATTTAATGAAGTCAATGTCGAAGTTCGCCCCTACTGGTTTTAGACGTGATAAAGCCGGGAATAAATCAAGCTTGAAGTCTGAGGGATAGGCAGGGATACAGCAGGAGCTAGGGAACAAGCTCTAAGCTGGGCTAGCCAAAAGCTTTTGTGTGCCACCTTCTCAAACTCTCTCCTCTCCCAAGGCACCGCCAATATTCTTTCCCAGCTTTGAATACATCGTGTTTATCCACACAGTTTTGCAGATTTCACAGAGAAATTGCTTCATCTTTGGTCAGTAGAAAGAGTTTTTTCTCTATCCACATCTAGACACCCCGGGACTATTTTATTTTTTGTGGGAAAGCTCCTGGAATTTAATAATCTCATACTGGAATCTGTTTATATAAATTATTTTCTTTAAGAATTGCATTTGAAGCAGAACTCATAGAATATGATATATGAGATTGAAACCAATATAGATATAGAAGTCTTCTGAAATACTGATAAATCAGTAAGTAATAAATGTAGCTCTAGTGAAACATTGTTAATCCATGAATCTAAACCTCATACTTAATGTGGCATGCATGGAAAGGACAAATTTTAACCAGGCAGAAAATCAACTATTTAAGAGCTCTGATTTTAGTGGAGTGATTAAAATGCTTCTTAAAAAAAAACCAAAGGGAGAGCTCTGGGAAGTGTTTGAAGATGGTTACAGCTGACATATTATCTGATGAGAAATGCTGCTGCTTAGTTTACTCAATAAATACATGGAAGGAAGGGGTTTTCCTTGTCACGACAACGAAAGGTCAGAAAAGAGAAGGAACTGTATAATGCAGATTGTGAAAGGGCTAGTATTTCCTTTTGAACAAATGAAACAGTTAATTTCATTGTTGAAGTTTCTACATTAGGCAAATACTGAATTTATCATGGCTTTGATCATACATCATTTGACTAGCCTCAAAAATAGAAATATTACAACTACACTGTATCAAAATTACATCCTGATCATTAAAATGCTGTTACATACATTCTATGGGCATTTTCATGTGAATATTGTATACTTCCTTTTTTTGGGAACTAAGAAGATCCCACGAAATGAAATGCAATCTAAAGTCAAGGCCTGTGTGTAAATAGATGAATAATGAATTTTCCAGAATTTGAAGGTTTTGTAAGTAGCTGTAAATACAGATCTAAATATTGCAGTCATCTTTTGTCCCTAGAATTGCGTTTGCATCACTTTTAGTGCATATCTACCAGCACTACCTGTTAATATTTGTTATGATACTGTGCTTGTGTTTCTTTGATTGAGACTTTATTTTATTAATGAACCCTTGGTGATGCTCAGAATACCCTCAGAATTTGCAAAGTAATCAGATTCTCCATATTGACAAATGCAGACCTCACTATATGCTTTCTATTAAATCACTCATAATCTTAGGCATCTGGAAAATATTTACTGGTTGAAGAAGTGTAGCGTAAGACTACACACATAACCAACAAAAATGTACCATCTTGCATGTGGAAATAGTGATGATGATACAATTCCTTTTTCAAACATGTTTTAGGTATATTGCTTGATTTTACTGCCTACTAAAAAACAAAGCAAAAAAATTATATGACATGATGACTGCTTATTCAGAATTCTCTAAAGAATTTATTGGATTAATGACAGAGGTTTTACTCAGTTGAAGTCAATCAGATCTCTCCTGTAGTCCAGTCTTGGAAGACCGTGTGGCTGAGCATATGAACATAAAAGTATAGAACATGCATGAATTTGCTTCCTCTTGTCATTACACCATCAGTAGAAGAATAAACCTGTTTGGGGTTGCATTTGAAACAGTGAAGCTCCAATGCAGACACATTGCAGACGTGAACAGACATGTAATGTGTAGTTGTATGAACACTCAATCCTTTTGTGTCCTGGCTAAATGTATACACTAACATTAAACCTCTTACCTGTACATAGGTTTTTTAACATCTGTAGAAATGTGGTAAGCTCATGAAGCCATGTGGTTATCCTCCATTCCCATTTATCTGAGGATGTAACTTCCTAACATGTGCCCTTCCTCCTTGTAACTCAGCTTCTCTCTTACTCTAGGGCAATTTCTCCAATTGTTTTAATTGTTTTTTAACATTTTGCAGCTTTTTTCTTCCTTCCTTCCTGCAGGTGACTCAATGATTTTGTCTTATTTTTGGTTGTGTTCTACTAACTTTCAACCCCTATCATTTAAAGCCTCAATTTGCAATAGTGCTTTTTTTAAAGTTATTGAGGCAGTGGAAACCTAAAACCAGCCGTCACTTTGTGAAAAGAAAGTTGTATTACAAATATTTCTATAAATCAATTACTTTTCTGTTACTGCTTCAAAATGAACACAATTTGACATATTCCTGTGTTACATACCAGGAATCCTGGTGGATTTTTTTAAATGCTGATGGGGATTTGTATACTGAGAGAAAATGCTCTGGCCACCAGACATATGCTTTCTTACTGATAAAATTGAAAAAATAACAGAAAGGCTGAGAAGAGTGATCCAAGTGATTTGGATCACTGAATTTAGAGAAGTCAAAGATCTAGAAATGTAGCTTATCTGGCTTATGTACAGATAGAAATGGAAGGAATATGTAAGTGGTGGTAAGAGTGGGACCAAAAATTTGAGCTTGTGGTGAATCCGAAGCTCCTGGAGCACTGCAGTGGAGAAAGGATTAATGTAATCTTTAGATGCATAGGCAGGTGGATAATGTAGCATTTGGGAAGCTTTTTGACTTGCATTTGGCTTTTAGCATAGCATAACTGGCGTTCTGTCTCTGGTTTTGATATCCACATTCAAGGAAGACCATTAGTAACTCTAAGAATTATTAAAGAATTGAAAAACATGCTTTGTAAGAGCAAGTTTAAGATGAGTCTGCCTATCAAGTTGTTCTTTCTCACTGAAAGAAAAAATGTTTAAAAAGACAGATACAAAGGGAAGTTTTTGGGAGGTATATGAGGAATAGAAAATTAACAAAGGTCTCTTCTAGCTATCAGGCCAAACTGCAACAGGATCGAGCAGTGGGAAGATGGAAGCAGTTTCTAGTTCAAAGTAGAGATAATTATTTAAAAACCGTCAGAAGAGCTAAAAACACTTGAAGGGGCCCGGATGTCTACTGCTTGTACAAGATGAAGTTTTATAGTCAATATATCCCTAACATGTTCAACAGTACTGCTATTTTCTACAGGGCCCCAGAGTTTTGAGGAGTGCTGAGGCACGCCCAGAGTACTCTCTGAAGCTCACTCCACTGCCCCTTGGTGGCTGCAGTTGCTTATGGTCCTTTGAAGCAGCCTGTGCTTGGCAATCTTCCCTTATTCCAACTTCATTTATACCAGTGAAGCTGACAGCTTCACAGAGGTGGCCACTCTGAGATGACAGCTTGATAAAATTATTAAGAAAGACCTGCCTCCTGTTTAAAAATTAACATGTGCTTCATCTCTGCTAATTTGGATTTCATTTACTACCCTTGTAATTTCTCAGGCTTTCTGAAAAATAAAAATACTCTGCACAAAAATAAATGATTAATTTGGAAAAGGAAGTAAACTCAGAGACATTTTCCGTGTAATTCAGAACATTTGCTAAAATTTAAAACCTGCCTTGAATGAATCAAGGACTTTATACCAGTTCTTCAGCAGTTATTTGGCACAGAGATACGGCTCAGGAGACAGTTCATATACGTGTTACAATTGAGGGAATAAGCTTTTGGAAGTCTCAAAAGGCAGAAACAGGCTGATTAAGCAGGTGGAAAAAGAATTCAGAAACAAGCAAATAGAAATTGAAGGCATGCATAATGAAAAAGTTTTACTTCCTGATTTCCTATTAAAAAGATTTTAAAAAAAATCATTACCCTGCAGTCTGAGCCAGTATTTGAATGGTTAAAGATGACAGCACACATTTTACTAATTCTGAGCAATTAAATGGCAAAATCCACTAAGTCATCACAAAACTGTTGAAAGCAGTGGCAATATCACAGGAACAAAGTGAAAAATGTGGATCCTAAAAATTTTTAGTACTATTAATTTAGGAATTGTTCCCAAAACCATCGAGGCATATAAGAACTTGGAGCATTCATCAATTTGTTGTAGGTTCTCAGCATTAGACAGATCACTACATTGTTTTACACAGCAAGAAATACTAAGGTGCTTTTTTTTGTGAGTAGTGAAATAAAACACCATCTTAAGTATTTCAAAATTTTAACAGATAACTGTGGTATGAGAAAATGTGTTACAATTAACTTAAAAATACTATTATCCTACCTTTAAGCAAGTATAGTAACAATCCATGCAAAAAAGGCCTTTATTAGAAATACTTGGTGGTCTTTCTTGCAGTTAGTACATCAGAACATTCGCTGAGGATATTCAGAATTTTGTCCATGAGGGTGCTTCCTTAGGAAACATCTGGTGCTAACTACAACTTGAAGCAGCTCTCTAGAACAGATGGACCATTGGTGTACAATGATGTCTTTGTTCTCAGTGAGTAAATTTAGGCAGATGAAACAGAATGAACACAGGGTGAGTTCAGGAAGCAGCATGTCTCAGAAAAGCGTCCACTTGCCGAACAGAAAATTGCTGCAGCAAGATATGAATCAAAAATAAATGAAAACATATAAAGGAGAAGCAATCTCCAGTTTTGTACTAACATATGTGTGAACAAAATGATTGCCATGCTATTCTCATGGATCCCTGTCATCTGCTTTGCAGAGGGTCATGCAAAGTTGCGTCACTGGTTCCCTCCCCAACACAAATTCTTAGGCCCACCTGTGACTACAAATTCAACTTCCACCTCTTTGTCGAAAACCTTTGTGCATAGCTCTGTGCTGCAGCCTTGCTATTGTCCGTAAGTGTATTTCCCCACCATTTCCATTGAGAGTTTTGCTCTCATTCTGAGACCAGCATGACTAAATAGGGCTCTCTGTCAGTGCTTAGACATATCTAATACACTTCTAGGGCCCTTTCCACCACAGTTATGGTCACAGTTTCATCCCCTCAGGTTTTGCCTGTGGAATTGTGCAGCACTTTGACTCATTTGTGGTGTTGCAGCCCAAGGCAGGTCTTAAACTTTATGTTAACTAGGGCATACTTTCAGTCTGGGCCAACATATAGCTTATGGGGAGATGCAGGGAGCTGTTTTAATTTAGGGGCCTCAGTAGGACGGAACATTTTAGCTTGTTATTACTATCTCTTGCACCTAGCTACTGTCTTCCCTGAAAGCATGAACAGAATTGGCTGCAAACCTGATCAATTTGCTTTTTATAAAAATGTATGTAATTTTTGAAGAGTTTTGAAAGGTGTTGGAGGTTAAAAAGTTGTTACTTGAACAGCTGTAAAGGGGGTTCAAAAGACAAACAGACTGTTTGCAGGTAGTGATGAGTGAAAAGTCCAGATCTGAGCTTACAGCTATTACAGACCTTCATTATTTTAATGTACTGAGCAGGCATCAGAGAGAAGAGCTTCGACAAGAGGGGAGAAGACTCTGTATTTAAGTGATCCAGTCTGAGCTTGTGTTCAGCAGATCTGGGATTTCCACTTTCAAAAGGTCAATTGCTGTTGCTTTATATTATCTTTTTGAAAAAATGCAACATTTCTCATTCAGCTTTCTTCACCACTAGGATCTCAAAATCCTTTCAGGTTTACGGTCTACTCTGTTCTCCTTGGTGTTTTCTTTCCTTCCTTGTAATCCCCTGGCTTATTTGGGGCACGCTTTTTTCTGATGTTTTTGGCAAACAAATAAACAGGTGTCCTTTTTATTCTTTAGTGGGAGAGGTTTTCATGCCTCCCACTCCATAGTAAACTGCCTTTCATTTAAAGAGCAAGGAATAACTTCGTAAATTTTTTTTTTAATTGCAATATGCATTGTATTTCTTACAAAAAGGGATTTGGGGAAAATCTTTGATAGTCCTGTTTTCGTCACCAATGACCATATAATCAAATTGCCTCATTCTAAGACTTACACTGAGCATTCTCACAAAAAAAAAAAGTGCAGTTACAAATGAAGATCTTGATTTCTTAGCTGTTTAATTGTGCATTCAACAGCTTAGCACCAACCTGTTGTTGCAAATTCATTGTCTTCTCTAATAACTATCTGGCTAGTTAGTGAGAATAATAATATAGAACCTGTTTGCATTTTCCTAGAATATATGATGCCTTAGGATTTTAGCTTTTACATTTTTCATACATTTGTAATCCTGCAATTCTTTAGTGTGTAACTCTAAACTCCACATAGAGTGTTAGCTACTGTTTTCCCATTTTGGTCAAACAAAACAATTCCTCTCTAGGCCCGGGATCCAAGGACACTTTACTCTCTCTGGCCCCAAGAAACATAAAAAAAGTGAGATGGCGAGGGGAGGAAACTGGGGCTAAATTACTTCATTACCTGAAGTTGTAATTGGAAGATTAACCCCCAAGATGCAAATGTACCAAACTTACAAAAGGATGAAATCCCGTGACCCATTGTCCATTTTGGGTGAAGCCCCTGGGGGGGCTCTGTCTGCCCTAAATGCACCTGAACACCCTTCATAAATATAACCACTTTTTTACTCTCCTAATTTCATGTGGCTTCTGTTTTCAGGTAGTCCTAATAAGGGGACATGAAATTTATGCTATGGTTGGACCAAAGATCTGACAAGGATAGATTATACTATAAATTCTTCTGTTTGGCATTTTTGTTTTGTTTTTTTTTTTTAAACATATTGATGTGTAAAAACAAAGCACACTCAATGGCATTTCAGGTGGGATTCAGTCACATTATATTGTATATTTCTAGTACTGAGACTGTCTTCTTGACTTCCAAGGTGAACTGGAAGAAGCTGTCTTAAGTAAGCATTTAAAATATCTACTTTAAGACAAGATATTATTTCTAGAAGTACCTGTCTTTTGAGACAGCCACTTTTGAGTAGATGAATCTTACACTGAATGTCTGACATTTTCAACAGCAGAAAAAGTATTTTGTGTGATGACTACATACCTTAGCTTTTGGGAGATTTTTTTCATTACATTCAACTTGTGAGAAGGAACAATTTCTTTGCTATATGCTGTGGTGGGCTGACCATGGCTGGATGTTCCTCTCTGCCACCAAAACTGCTCTATGACTGCCCTCCTCATCTGACAGGAGAGAGTAAATATAACAAAAAGTTCATGGGTTGACATAAGGATGGGGAGAGACCACTCAGCAACTACTGTCATGAGCAAAATAGATATGATTTTGGGAAATTAATTGATTTCATTTATTACCAATCAAATGAGAGTAATGAGAAATAAAACTAAATCTTGCAACCCCTTTACTCCACTCCTCCTTTCTTCCTGAGCTCAGCTTTGCTCCTAATTTTGTCTACTTCCTTCCCACAAGTGGCATTGGCTCTGTTGGACAGCAGTTTGTGGGGTCTAATTTGTGATTGTCATAGTATTTTCTAATTCTGCCAAACAGCTTGCAAATTCAAAAGGCTACACGATGGCACCACAACTGCAGTGGGAAATTGACAGGTCAGAACTTTTCTACAGGCTTATCTTCAGTCCATTGCCAGAACTTGAAGCTGGGAAAAGGAAAGGAAGAAAAACTAGTGGGAAAAAATAGACACTGGTATCAGAAATGGAGAGGAAAGAGTGTTTTAAAATCTTTCCTTCTTCCATACACACAAAGAAAAACTCTACAGCAGCAAAACACCTGTTTGCAAATGGTTTTAATGTGCATACTTTAACAATCTCACATAACTTTGCAAGGAATTTCACCGTTTTCTAGCGATTGTCATTGACTTTCATGCCACGAAGGTCACGCCGATCACTCAAACCCAGTAGTAAGATACGTCAGGAGTAAGTATAAAGTTTGCATATGTGGAGTACAAAAGCTTCATGAACCGCTGAGTGTTTGGGTGATTGAGCATCATGAAGGGCCTGTCAGGGCCGAGGGGACTACTGATGAACATCACAATTGCCTGGGTAGGGACCTCCACTGTGTTTGCGGCTTCAGGTTTCTCTTCAAACACTATTCACAAAAGTTCTGCGGATAAGGTTCTGTTCTCACACTGGAAATTCATAAATACTTAAAGGAAAATTTAAATGTCATTTTGTGATGCTGTTCTTTGTTGGTGACCTGGAAGTTTCAACTGATATTTAGTCAAGTTTTGAACTCCTGGGTTCCAGGTGCTCTGTGAAACTCGTTTTGCAGCAGTTGTTCCAAGAATTGCATTGCTAAAGACATTGTGTGTTGCGGTTTCCTATACTGTCATCCTATATTTTTAACTTTTAATATTTTCTCTTGGTTTTTTTTATGTATATTACCAGATTACCTAAGAAATAATACACATCCCAATACTAGTCCCAGAATTACATGGTCTGAGTCATAAAAATTGCTGTCTCAATGGTTCCATTAGGCAGAGCAGCCATTAAGGAATGAAGACTAATTGTGCCAAAATTTGTTTAAATGACAATAATTGTTCGTGACAATAAAAAAGCTTCTCCTGTAAGTAACTCTGTTCACTAGTCATATTCCCTTCTTGACACAACAAAATTGAGCTGATCAGAGCACTTGATCTTTAAAAATGCTGAGTAAGATGGAGCTACCATTGCAGTGTTCAATAAGAAGAGAAATATGTTCAGTATTTTGTTACTGTTATCACCTTTTCTGAGCCATTATATTGCATACCTTGATTAGGTCATGTTGGTATTTTTAGCTCCTACAGTCTTGTCATGAGAGGTATATAGGGAATAGTGGTATGGATTGATGATCTTGCATTTTAGAAGGCACTTTATTGCTATAGAAACCAAACAGGAAGCATTTTATATAGTAAATTTCAAGTGTGGCAGAAGGAGGAAAGCTTAAAACCTAAGGATGGTTAACAGTCTTAACATATCCAGTAATAATTTGCTGGTAAATTAGCTGTTACTATCAAGGTACTTTTCAGATTATGCTTTTAACTTGTGGGGTTTCCTCCATTCTCGGGATGGCAGCTGACTTCTGCACAAAATGTAGAAGGCAGCTGTCAGTCTCTGGCTGTGCTGTGTCTTCCAAACTAAGAAAACTTACCATGGTAGTCAAAGACCTTGTGACTCAATTCTGGCTTCTTCCTAAAGTAGATAACATGCAATTTAGTAACCATTCAGGATATCAGAACCACTGCTTCTACCTAGACTGTATATTGTATATTGGAGGATTGGAAAATACCCAGCTGTACCTCTTGACTGCATATTTATCTATCTTTTATTTTCCTGCTGTGCAACTGAACTCATGGAGTTTACATTTGCACATGTAGTTCTCAGCTTCCAGTTTCACCGGATGCCCAATGGTGCTGGAACTCAGGGCTTCACAGTGATTAACAGCATTAATTAGTACAGCTCCTATGAAACCAGGGGTCTTTGAACAAGATGCAAGACTCTCAAAATGAGCTTAGATGTTCCAAGAGCACAGTCAGCAAAACATGATTTTTAGATTTCACATGTGTGGTGTTCAAAGCTAAAGCAAAGGAAATTGTGTACTAAAAATACCTGTGGCTAATATTGCAGCTGTATTAGTGCTGTGCTGCCTGAACAAACCTGATCTACTATTTTCAAGAAATTCCCTATTACTATTCTTATTTTTATTTTGCAGGCAGGAATAGGAAAGAAAGAAATATATTCAGTGAAGTGGGAATTAATATAGGGTATCTTTTCTTGTTAGTTTTATTAGATGTTATATGTATTATTGAAAAAACTCAAGGGGTCACCTGGAGTGGAATTCTCTGTTCCTTAATATCCTGCCACAGGGTCTCTGGGCTCTGGCAGGAAAAGGCTTGTCACAGAAGAGATGCATTCATTAGAATTTCATATTTTACTGTCCCAAAGGAGCTAAAGACTTTTCCCTTTAAGCAGGATCCCTTCAACCCTTCATTGTTACAGGGCCAGTACTGTTTAACATCTAATGACTCTGACAGTGGGACTGGGCGCATTCTTGGCAAGTTTGCAGATGACACCAAGGGAGTGGTGCAGCTGAGGGAAGGGATGCCATCCACAGGGACCCTGACAGGCCTGAAGGGTGGGCCCCAGGAACCTCATGAGATTCAACAAAAGTGCAAGGTCCTGCACCTGGGCCAGGGCAATCCCCGATATCAGCACAGACTGGGGAGCAAATGGATTGATAGCAGCCCTGTGGAGAAGGACCTGGGAATACTGGTGAATGATAAATTGAGCATGAGCTGGCACTCTGCACTTGCAGCCCAAAAACCCATCTGTGTCCTGGGCTGCATCCAAAACAGCATGGCCAGCAGGGCGAGGAGAGGAGTCTTTTTGTGTGGTAGGTTGTATGGTAGAGCAGTGCCTCTCAAGTGCTTGCCACAACATTCTTTTACTTGAATCTTGCTGCCAGTCTCTTGAGTATGAGACCCCTGAACTTAAATCCACATTGCACATGTTTATTTTTTAAAACTTCTCTACAATTAAAAATAATGTTGATTTACAATTAGGAACTTTACTGTTCTCATGTAGCTTGAATTCCCATTCTCCATCTAAAAAGGTCAATTAAGCTGTCAGTTACCACTTCTCAGACAAAATGGCATCAGTTCAATTTCTTCAGGTCTGGGGAATATGCAATAGCTGTAATTACTGGCTACAAGTGTTTACATCAGCCAAAGAACTATTAGCCTCCTTTAATTGCTGGTAGCAATACAGTTTCCCCATTGCAGACAATTAATACAGTCTGTTCTCACCCCACAGCAGTCTGTGACCCACTTTGAACTTTTTCATGGGCCATTAGGGGCTGTGTTTGTGAAACACAGGGATTGAAAGGAGTGAAAGTGTTATTAGGAAGGAAAAAAGAGGAGATGCTACAGTGCACTCATGCAAAGAAAGAAGTATCCCAAACTGCTGCAACACTTGTCTCATTTTCACTAGCTAGAATTAGGACAGTCTAAATAAAAGCTTTAAAATCTCCTCCCTAAGTGTGAGTAGAGGACCCAGGACCAGGTGTGATGTATGAGAAATTCTTTTTCCTCAGCTCTCATGCTAACTCCACCAGTGGTCTTACTGGAATGACATTCTGTTGTGAAATACATTGCTGCCTTTTTTATCTTCTTTTTTTTTTCTTTCTTTTTCTTTTTCTTTTTCTTTTTCTTTTTCTTTTTCTTTTTCTTTTTCTTTTTCTTTTTCTTTTTCTTTTTCTTTTTCTTTTTCTTTTTCTTTTTCTTTTTCTTTTTCTTTTTCTTTTTCTTTTTCTTTTCGTCTCGTCTCGTCTCTTCTCGTCTCTTTTTTCTTTTCTTTTTTCCTTTTCTCTTTTCATTCCTTTTTTTTTCATTTTTTCCTTCCTGTTTTCCTTTTTTCCTTCCTTTTTTCCTTCCTTTTTTCCTTCCTTCCTTCCTTCCTTCCTTCCTTCCTTGCTTCCTTTTCTTGTCCTATGTTGTGTGGGCTAAGACATTTTGGAAGTTGTGAAGTAATTCAAAAATAAGTGGATAGCCAGTGGTGATGGGATGATGCATTTTTTATTTCTGGCCCCACCAACATATGTTTGACTTGTGCAAATATACTGGAGGAGTGAGGGTGAAATCAAACTGGCTTTTCTGATGTTTTCTTCAGCTGCTGTCTGTCAATATGCTGTCCTCTGTAATACATCGGCATCAGCAACATGCTATGCTCCAACTCCTATTTCCCAAACTATGAAATGCTTTTGTTCAGACTATTTCAATGACATTTTTTTCTGTAGTAAGGTGCAAACTAAAACTTTTCATTCATGCTCCATTTATTCTATGAACTAATAATATACTGTGATTATTTCCTGCTCTTTGATGCTATTTTGGGGGGCAGCGTAGGCAATGGGGATATATTGTGGTGTTTTTTAATGGCACTTTTATGAATAACTTTTAATTCATAATTACTTTTTGAATTAGCTTTACTTTTCTGGGACCTGTTTAAAAGTAATGGATATAAATGTAAAAAAACCAATATCCATATTCTTCTATATCTTGTCCTCTCAGAGGCAGAAATCAATCTCTGCTTCTTAGTTCAAAACTTTGATAATAGTGCAACATAGACATAAAAGTGGCTTGATCTCTTATTGCTTTCCTGTCTCCGTCTAGCTTTCCATCTGGAAAAATATTTAATAATTTTCAAAACAGTTGTTGAAAGTCTCCCTTGATTCCTTTCTACAGATGAGAGAACTTACAGATGAACTTGTCAGACTGAAGTATCCTGGTGCTGCTATCAAAAAAATTAATCTGATGCAGTAAAGTGCCAAAGTCTTTTGGCTACATACAGGGAGAAGCTTTTGTATTTTTCTTGTGAGTTTATAAGGGATTATTGGCCCAGGTTTGAGAACCTGGCAGGGAGAATTTCTATATTCTGGATAAATGTCAAAATAGAAGCAAATCTCCATACAACATACTGTAGATTCCTAGTTATTGCTGTTGGCTGCTACTGGAGCTCATTTTATTTCACTATGACCAGTGAAATGATTCCAGCAATAATCGGATGCCTCCTCCCCCAACACACGTGCACCCAGGAACTCAAAGCAAACTGTTTGCTTTCTATGACAGTAGAACATTTCCCATTGCAGAGCCTTTTATGGTCCATGATGCATGAGTCACATTCTGAGTGTGAGAAATCTCCAGTGCAAATGAATTTAAAAATGGACATTTATATTCAGTTTAGAAATTTCTGTCGAATATTTATGTATTGGTGTTGCTGTATTGTGACTTTTTCACAGGAATACACTCAAACTTCTGAGGAAAAACTCGTGATACAGCTACCCTGCATGGTTGTCCACTAAAAGCAGTCTGCTAGTAGCAGACTACAAGCTTAATACTAATCATACAAATACTAATACTGTACAAATACAAACCATGCAAATAACAATGCTATACAAATACTAATCATGCAAATACTAATACTTCATCCTGGCCTAGAATCATAGAATTTCCTGAACTAGAAGGGACCCAAAAGGATCATAGAGTCCAGCTTCTGGTTCTATTGTATTCTTTTATCAGCTTCTTTGATGGATTTCCTCTATATATCAAGGGCTTGATATGAAGTGTCTTCCATTATGATGTGGTGTTTACATGTGGGATAATAGTAAAGGTCTTGAAACTATGAGCCAAGGAACAGGTCTCAAGAGTATAAATAACTCCCTGGTAGTCAACATTGCACATTGAAGAGTATCTTTAAGGGCTAGGAGCTAGCAAAGAAAAAAATCAGCAGTGAAGCAAGAAAAGGTAGCTGAGCAATAGGACAAGGCACCTGATGCAGACTGGGAAAGCAACACCTTCAAGCATCAGGCAGCACATGGGTAAGTGGATGCAAGTGTCCAGAAACTGAAACACTTGATGAAGGGACAAGGCATCACATGGTGTGTGAAATGATTCTGCTTGGAGGATGGGCTACCTGCTCTGTCTGACTGCTTCTAGGGACTCCTTCTGTCTGCCTGCCCACCCCAGGAACCCTGACTCTTCAAGGTTCATTTTGACCAGCTGATCATTTGGAGCCATGTACCACAGCATGACCATACATCTGCATGTGTGGGATTTTTCCCCCAGATTCTGCTCTGTAAAGCTCTAACCCCTCAATAGAGCATTGTTGCACATAAACTTCACTTTGCTAGTTACTATTAGCCATGATTTGGGACTGAACATTGAGTCCATACAAGAGAAATCACAGTGGTGGTAGTATGTGTATAGTACTATTCAAAGCATTGTATATACTGCAGGTTTGCTCCTTTGTGTTTTAATAAGCTCCAAGAGCATGTCTTTGCCACTATGAAAGGGACTTTTAAGACCTTGGTTCTAATGCATAAGGTCTGTGCCATCAGCTCTGCCTGCAAGCATTATCCTGAATGTTGATTTGGTTAAGAGTCTGAAAAAGATCAGCATTGACTAGAAAGACAATATGTCTAAACATATTTACAAAACCATAGCTAATTTTCAGTAAGGATGCTACAGCTGTGAAATATCATAGCTCATTTTTACTTGATTTTTTTTTTGGACATGTGTGTGTTTTGCTTTACTTGTGCCACCATCCAGCGGTACCTAATTAAAACCAGTGCTTACACAGGAAAAGTCTCTCCAATTTCCCTAAAAGGATTTCTATATTCTGAGACACAAGACAGTTTTGGAATCACAATTTTTTTAATGCAAAATGAGATTTATAAATAAGCAATTTGTATAAATGAGACAAAATCTTCCAGTTTGAGAAATCAATTTAATCAGAAAGTGTTCTAAAATAAATTTTAAAAAATAATTCATTGTTCTAAAATTTTCATAAGAGTGCAAACAGTTTGGATGGCTACAATGCAAATTATTAAGATTAATATCTGACTACTTCAGTAGCTGTGAACAGTGGGCATTTTTCCAGGTGGACAGTATAGCAGATTTGGCAGGTCTCTAATAAAAGGAAGTCATGAATAAATCTGAATAGCAGTTGTGGCAGAAATCTAAAGAGCAGGATGCATAAGTTTATTAATAGTTTTTGGTTAAAAAACTTTGTAAATTGAGCAAAGGATTTGCTTTCCAGTAATGTCCTATGCACTAACAGTGACCATCTCCGTTCATATATAAAAAAAAATGCCAGGAGGAACTTCAAAGTTATTGCACATCTTTTCTCAGATTCTATTATTTTGTTAGAAACAAAGACTTCACCTCCCCTAGCCTTGTGTCTGGATGAAATTTGGATCAGGCAGATGAGTAATCCTTTTTTGTAGCAGTCTTGGTGCTGTGATTATAAAAGTACAACTAAGTGCTCCACCATTCAAGATTAGACCAAAAAAACAAAAAAAGGAAAAAAAAAAGAAAAAAAAGGAGATTTTCTTGTTCTATGTGTCAGTTCAAAAGGGATTCTGTTGTTCCACTCATGTTGGAAAATCTTTATGCAAGTGATAACTCTACATAGAGAAATTGCATTTAACTTACAGAGCTGGTTTCTTGACTGCTAACGAAAGGCATATATAAACAATGAAGATTATTCTTTGCTTTATGAAGTTGACATGACATTTGTGTTATATATAATATGCTTTCTACCTAATTGTTTTGAATTTCTTTCAACCATTCCCATGCTATGTAGCTTGTTGGCAGAGAGCTTAAGCAATGTGGTAAAACAATCATGTTCAATACCTAGGTACCAAAACTGGAGAAGTGCAGGCCACATTTCTTATGTTCAAGTATGGAAAAAGTGTGTGGCATTGTATACTCGGGTGTCTTCTAGCAAGATTGTGGTTTGGCTTCTACTTTCTCCTACTGCTGGCTCAGTCTTCTGATTTTTAGATTGTATTTAAAAATAGTTTTTACTATATTTTAATTAGGTTGTTTAAAGATGTTTTTACTTTGTGCTTGAACTTTTAGGTGGGCTTATTTTATAATAGTGTTACGTTTTAGTTTCTCAGTATTTATTTTAGTTTGCGTACTATTAAGAATGCCGGTTTCCAACAGCCAGGCCAAGTTTCCAGAAGTGTTCAATAGTTTCATGTGACACAATTTTTTGGGTGACCTATCTGAGATACTTTGTTCTCAGAAACATTTAGGACCCTTAGCTGCTCTTGAAACCAAGTATTAAGGAAGTGTGTTAGACCCAAGTTTGTCAGCTCACTCTGGATGTCAGAAAGGTTCCTTTAATCCATTACTAAACACTAACCTACTTCAAATCCTGTTCTTTGATTGTGTGACATTGATTCCAAAATCCTGATAAACTTGACTACTTATGAAGCTCCCAAAGTTTCAGGCATATGTCAAGTGATCATCTCAGCAAATACAGAAGTCTCATTGACTGATTTTCTCCTCATCCTTTTATTTTTCCTTTCATGTGTGCACATACTCCCACCTCCATGCATATCTATTAGAGATAGTAGACAGTGAACTATTAACTGTTACTTAGATTATGGAACAGAGAGTCATTTTAAAATTCATTGCCAGTAGAAGTAAGGAATGTGCCAACATTGGGGACTTTTAAATCTAAATTTAGGAGCTACTTATTTCATTCACCATTTTTAAAATATTTGTTTTGGGTCTAGCCTGTGGCTTGGCAGTTGTATGTGGCATGCTTCAGTGTGAGGAAATCGAATTTCAGAAAGGCTAAAATTTACTGGATCCTCAGAATTCATTCTGAGAACTGAACTTGGGTTCTAATTTAGGATCCCCAGTTTGCTCTTTTCTTGGACTGTGGAGACCTCATGCACGCTGGGGTCTGAGCACAGCCCTGGAGAGTGTTTTCTCTACGGGGAACCTTTCTCCCCTGAAATAAGCAATGCAATTCCAGAGCATGTTAATCCTCACCTGTGGTCAGTTTTCTTGACAGCACATTGAATGTGTAGCTTGCTCTTGGGTAACTTGGACTGAACATGCAAAAGAAGGGGAGGGAGGAGAAAAGTGGAAAACTACCTTCTAGCTAATTCAGAAACAACTGAACCTTCATCCATCAACCAAGCAACTTTTATTGTAAGCAGCTGCTGTGTTAGGGACAGTGAGATGTGAAAGGGACACTGTAAGACTGAATGCAAAGGCTATTTTAATAAGCTGTTACAGGGCACACTACAATGGTCACAAAACAAGACATTTAATACATGTTTTTGAGCAACACAAACCCCAAACCTCCTATTTCTTCAAATATACTTAATGCTGCAAATAGTAATATGTGTTACATTACAAATGTATTTGACACACAATATGCAAGGTATCCAAATAAATATTACTATAAAATATTGAAATTTTAACACAATCCTGACAGGTAAAAGTTCTGTTCTTCTTTTGCTGACTTTTCTTTTAATCTCTTTCTCTACTAACCTTTTAGAAGTCAGTTCGATATACTGGGTTACATGCCCTATCTGAGGCTTTCCTGAGCAGTTGCAATAGGTGGTGTTATGGTTCTTTGAATGCTCTCATCAGCCCCTCCCATATCTGGGAGCTGCATAGTGAATATAAATCGGCAATCATGGGTGGGTAGGACAGCGGTGTCTGTATGACAGGGCAGAAGCCAAAATAGCCCAGGAAATAGAAGCAATTTTCAGAGTTTCAAAATGATGTAATGTTTTTTGTATTTTGTACAATGCACATTGTGCAATTCCATACAAAGCTTTTGTAATGTTTAGCACATGTTCTATGACGGTCTGCATTCACAGAGCATATCACTGGCTAGGAAGGAAGCATATGCTTGTTTTCATTAGGCTTTGAAATGGTTCATTCCCAGTGTGCTGTCAGGTTTTAATACAATGAAAAAGTAGTAGTCAGCTCTCCTGGGACACACTGATCTCTTAGGTGAAAACAGGACATCTGGAAGAACATCTGAACAAGGAGCAGGTGCTGTTTAGCTGATGCAGCAGGACTTTGCTGGTCAATAGAGGCCTTGACACACTTCCCTCCTGGGCTGGTGGGTTATGGCCTTGCTGCCGGATGCCACCAGATAACGTCATGCTTGGCTCTAGCTGCAGGTAAGAGCAAGAAGTCTGTCTGACAAAATGCATGAGGAACTGTGTGCATGAGGGGGAGCAGAGGACATGACCAACCAGGTTACATTAACAACAGTCCTTAAAAAAACCCCAAACCAAACCAAACACCTTCATCAGGGAAAGCGTGATTATCGCTTTCTTCAGTTCATGGTCTGTGAATCTATAATATGGAATTAATTGCTTGATGTTTTTCACTGAGGACAGTTTCATATACTCCTGGAATTACTATTTTTCTTTAAAAAATCCCACTCTTTAATAGCTGTGGTTTTCTAAAGAGAGTCATATTGAAAATTGAATTGACAGTCTTGATTCTCTTCCTGAAGTCATCACCCATGATCCAGAGGGAATTTCTACAGTTTGGCTAAACATTAGACATTAAATATTTAATACAGAAGAGAAGCAATTCAGAAATACTTGGAAACAGTCTTGTACCTTACAGCAATTATTATGTCCCTGAGCTACCCTTAAACAAAGAGCTTTGTTCTTTTAAAGCAATTACCAGAAATTAAAAAAAAAAAAAAAAAACCAAAACCTAGAGAAAAAACAACACAACACACAGAGTAAACCTGCTAATGCCAGTAAATTTTAAAAGGGGCACACTTTTCTCCAGAAAGTTTCTGTTTTAGGCACTATATGAATATCTGGTTATCCTACATGTAATTCACATTAGAACAGGAATGGCAAGTTTTGAGGCAGTTTTCTTGAATTTATGAAAAATGTTTTTCTCTCAAGTATTTAATAACAGGAAAAATAAAACAATACATGAGTATAATTTGTTTGCTCTGAAATAGAAAATATTTAGGTGTTTTTGTTGTCCACTGGATGCATATATTGGACCTTGTTCAAATTCTTGAACAGTGATTGTTATGTCCACATAAGCAAAAGACAAGGCAAGCTTAGGTGTTCTTTTTTATTTTCTGTTTCTTCTATCCTGTATGCTATAGACTAAATATTTGATCCTGTAACTTTTTGACAACATTGAATAGACAACATTGACTGGAATAAATGTACTTTAGTCTCAAGGCTTTCATTACATGCCAATAACTTTCAAGGACAGTTAAGCACTAAAGCAATTTCCTTTGAATTTCTGAGTTAACTTTATCAAAGTCACCACAGAAGAAGGTTCTGTGTGGAGTTGCCTGCAGTTTAGAAGGTGATGATGGCAACACGACTGCAGGCAGTATACCCAGTTAGTTGTGAAATCATCCCATGGAGCTGGATGTAGTGTAGGATACTGCTGAGCAAGGGAAATTCATACCATGGTCCCTTAAACTCAGACAAGCATCAGGCACCCTACTGAAACATGAGCTGCTTGCCCATATAGAATGTCAGGCTCATAGGCCTGTGACTGTGGGCAAATCAGGTTATCACCTGTTGCTCTATAGATATTTAGACTCAGTTTCTCCTCAGGTAATAATTTTAACCAATGGTCTCTCAGGCAGATCATGCTCTTCATTTCTGAATGGCACAAGCACTGCTGGATATTCATTGAGCACCAAGTTTCTTTGCATGTTAAATCTTTTGATGCTCATGTTTTACTTGGGCATATCACCCTTTGAATCTGTCTTTATTTCCCAGGAATGTATCAAGTATCCAGTACCTTCTGCATGTTATCATGAATACTGTCTTGATTTCTCTCAACATCCATTTCTTTAAAAAGGAACAGAAGTCCATGCTATTCCATCATCTCCATTCTCAACTTCCTTCCCTTTGATGCAGATTTCACCTGTCATTTTAAACACCTATGTGCCTTCTACTGTTGTTACACAAAAACCTAGAAAATTAAAATTATTCCATTTGACTTGATAGATTTTTATATATATATAAACCTTGACATTTCTGAAATTATATTCTAAAAACAATTCATATTAATCCAAAATGTTGTGCTATTGGGAAGCAAAAAGATCAATTCTAATTTTTTTCAGGGGTTTGTGGGTTATTCAAGTTACTAAATAGTCTTATTTAGTCTGTTTCCATGGTATAAAAGTTACTTGTTTTCATTTGTTTCAGTTCACACTTGTCTGTATAATCAAGTGTAGCTAATTATGTAGAAATGTTAACTTTTGCAGTGTTGACAGTACAATTCTGAATTCACACCTTACACAACAACATTATCTGCATATTATTGTAATTTCCTCATGTTGTCTAACAGCTTAGCACTCCCTTTCATATATTTCCAGATGAAGTAGCTATACAATTACACAATTATACAATGAAAACTATATGTCAGACAGGCTGATAAGGGATATGCAGAATCATATAAAGAATAGAAGAAATAAATACAGACAGGAGTGAGGAAAAGCCAGTCATAAAAAGGACATCTTGTGAGACCACACAATTAATTGAAGGGGAAACCTATCTTCTCCTTCACCATTATCATCTTTTGGCCTGTATTTTGCAGAATGGCTCAGTGGACCAAATCTAAAGTGATTTTGCTTCTTTGAGACGAAGGAAGAAAATTTGAGTAGAGCAGTGATATTTACCAACAGTATAGACTCAACTACTTTCTGGGGATTTGGTAAAGGGAAACTATATTGATTATGACATTTACAGACAGAAGTCTCTGTAAGACTTTACTGCTGACAGTTCACCTCTAAGTGTCTACCAAAGCATGATCTGCTTAAAATTGCTTCCAGGAAGACAGCAGTATTATTATTGAGAACACTGCCTTGCATCAGAACCAAGCGCTCCTCTTACCAGTGCAAGGTCAGCTGAAGACAGATAGAACTTCAAAAGTGATAGGTATTCCTGAAAAATATCCTTTTTAGAGGATCCCTATGAAATATTACACTATTCATGTTGCAAAAGAGTGTGGTAACTTTATTGGAACAGCTCAGCTGCAGCACAATTGCCCTTGTACTATATAAATGTGGGACTCTACAAGTTGTGTAGGAAACCATAAGGGAGACAGTCAATCCAAATTAAGAAAACAGCAACAACTCAAGAGTTTTCCAAAAAGCATTTCAGTGGTGTTCACAGAGAACTTTTCCCAGAAATGCTGGCTTATACACCACTGCTGTGAAGGAGCAATAGTAACTTCCAATAGCATGTTGCTGGCACAGCTGTAATATATTCTGATCTTGTAATGATATCCACAGTACATTACATCTTCATTTTGAAAACCCATTATGCCCACTGGAAGAGAGAGTCAGGACAAGTGAAGAATGAGACATTAGTGATTTTTCATTATACCTGTAAGCACACTTTAAAACAAAGCACTTGAAAACTTTCATCACTTCCTTATAATAAAAATAAAAACATTTCTACTATAAACTAGCCAGAAAAAAGGTGGAGAGCCAGTGCTCTCATCAGTATCCAAACCCAGAGTGTCCACATTTGTGATGTATCTCAGTGCTCATGGCAAGAAATGTGGGACCTGGGCACTGACCTATCAAAGCAATAGCCAAGTTTCTCAGGTAGAAGAAAATGGAATTCGTCTTTCCCCCACTTTGTTCCTCGAGAGAGGAGATTGTGGGTAGGAGAGGAGTTGGGAGGGACACAGCTGGTACAGGTGACCCAAACTGAATTAAGGGGTATTACATGCTGTGTAACATTATGCTCACCAATAAGAACTCCGAGAAAGAGGCTTTGGGGGAAATAGCCATTGCTTTGAGAGTATTTGAGCATTGGTCTGCTTGTGGGAGATGGTGAGTTCATAATTTTTTTGGTTTTTTCATTTTATCTTTTCTTCACTTATTAAACTATCCTTATTTCATCCCATGGGTTTCCTTACATTTGCCATTTCATTTGGCCTGTTGGGTGACTGACTCAAAGCAGCTGTGCTTCCTCTATGATTTTAAGTGTCATGAGTACAGAAAGTACCCTTTCAGGGGAAAACACTAGTCCTCAATTTTGTCTTTATGTAAAGGCTGAAATTTGTCAGGAGCATCATATATCCTGAACTGGTGGTTACCGAAGTGAATAAGACCTTCCAGGTATGGTCTTCCAGGTATGGTCCATATGTATCTTCCTTTCAGAAATGAGTTTTAATATATAGCTTCCTTACTGCCTTAATAGACAGCTTTTGCAAATTTAAAGTAGTTCAACTCTATGCAATACATGTTCCAATTACACGGGCTCTGAAGCCATCTTTGCAACTGGAATATCAGCACAGAGTCTCAGGATAGATTACTGCATGCCTACCACGTGTTTTCAGTGGACTCACTTTCCCATGGGCCAGAAGTGGGTGCAGCACAATGCTTTGTTTTGGCACCTGTGAAAACCAGCATATGGCAGGTGGTGCCCAGCTCTGTACTTGCTTCACATAGTGTTTGCAGAAGACACTAGCTGTATTAAAAACAGAAGACAATTAACTGTATTAAAAGCCTATCTCATATCAGCTAGTGAATTTATGTTATATGAATTATTATAAAAATCCTATGCAACCTATTAGGATTCTGTTCTGCTGGATTACTTTCTAATCAAAGCAAATTAAAATAAATTTTTTCATGTTGATTTACTAAACATGATATGACAATTTTGTTAATATTTTATGGCTAAGTTCTTAGCATTATATTTTATTTCTTAATAGCTTTAACACCACATTGAATCACAATTCTGTCATTTTATTCACCATTGAACCTGGGGCTTCTGGTCCTGTTCTATTGCAAACTATACAGACAAACCTCATTACCCCACTGTTTTTCAGAAAAAAATATTTCTGACAGAGTCATTAAAAAAGTGAACTAGTTTTATGGGGAAAGCCATCAAACAGTTTATATGTTGTAAAGAAACAGAAATATTACACCGTGCTTGCATGTTCCATATGTAACTATCCATCTCTTCAACAGAAAACAAACAAGCACCAAAGTTTTTATGTTCAAATTACTATGTCTTGCATAGAAATAATAAGTTTTCTAATAACCTTTCCACTATCACATTTTGACCCAGACATGGTAAGCTCTGATACTTTCCCCATATTTCAAAATCAGAAAATAAGACAAACCCCCCTACTTAAACTGCATTTTGTCACCAGGTCCTGATTCTGGAAAGTACATTAACTTCTGTTCTGTTCTATGCCTCTCATTAGACCTCTTATCCTTTATCTGTTAGTCATAGGCTTTTTGTAGATTATTTTACCCATAGAAGAGATTTCCAGATACTCTATAACAGCCTTGTTTCTGGCATTAAAATAATCCTTGAAAAAATTGCTATGGTATGGAATTGAATGAGTGGATTTTGTATGGAATGAAAAACAAATGCCTTAATAATAAAAAAAAAAAAAAGGTAATCATTTGTTGTCCAATGCTTGAGGCATTCTGGAAACATTAATACTATTCTGTGTCTGAAAAGTGTAAATATAATTCAACTTGTCAGCAGAGTGTCCAGGATGTTTGAGTTCTCCCTCACTCCTGGATATAGTATGTAACAGTGAGATGATTGCAACCTCAAAACCTGAAGGGAACTTGGGTTTGAGCTTCTAATTCTCATTTTCCGATTTTCAGTGTGATTTTGGATAGAAAGCTACATGCTGACTGACCTCGTCCTCTCAGACACATGCCTCCTGCTATCACACCCTGCTGCTCCCAGTCATGGTGAGCCCTGATCCATGCATCCAACATTCCCTGCTGCAACAGACTAGAAACAAATTTTTCCCATAATGCTTTCTTCTCTTTGCACATTTTTCGTACCAAATTGTCAATTCCGTCCTGAAAGAAATCTTATCCTTTTGAATGTTCTTCAGTGAGATTTTCTTTTCCATTTACAAGTGAAGGTTACCAGACAAAGAAATGCCTTGCCTTCTTCCGTGTTACATCTTGGAATAGTCAATCCGTGTTTGGTCAAGGACTATTCCAACCAGCTCATGTTCCACCACAAACTCTGAAGCTTTTGCTCTTCAAATTTAATGTTTCTCAATTTAACACAAAAGCAGTGTTTTATTAACATAACCTTTATGAGGCCTGCCTCTGAAATGGCAGCTTTCTGTGGGAAAAATGGAGTTGCTCAACACGTTGCCCCCGTCCTTTCAGCAGCATGACTGAAATTGATTTTTTTACTCATGTAGAGCCCCAGAAACAAGATGTTACTCCTGTAACACTTGGTAAGATTCAATTTCTTCTTGTGCCTGTAACTCAGTACCTTGTGGCAAAGGTCTGTTTCTGTATTCTGAAGAGTATGAAAGTTTATATAGAAATAATTTTTGGCAGTAAGAAATAGAGGTCACGATAGTCAAAATAGTGCAAGGAATATGTGGGGACAATGATAGTGGATATTTGCTTGTATGAAACATGTCAACAATGCAAACATCTCCTGAATAAATACAAAAAATTGTTGCTATTATTTTAACATTAGCATTTGAGCCCTCTCATTTTTAGCAAAATTAATGTTGACTTGTCCTTTGAAAGAACTTTAATTAACATCCTTTATAACCATTCATTATTTAACATTCAAAACCAAACTAACCTTTGTAAATGTGCTTGTTACTTTGCTAAAATATGGAACTTCAACAGGTAAAGTTTCAAGAACTTGGCAATGATGAGGGCAACAGTGGGAGTTAGAGTGGAAAAATCAGCTCTCCATGAAGCCAGTGGTACAACAAGAAATGCCAATGAAGAATAGTGAATTATGGGACACAAAGTTTGGAAAGACATTTTTATCTGTCTGAGACAGTTTATATGGCTGAGTAAGTACCACTGGTGACAACTTGGAAGTCTGTTCACCCTGTCATATTTTATATCAGCTAATATTATGTTAAAACATCTCTTAGCTTAATGAAATAGTTTTCCTATAATAATTGTGCCTCATGATCATACCATCCATATCATGATTAACAGGCTTTGAAGGATTTGAAAGATTTAGCATTGTTCCCCTATCAGAGGCTGGAAGCATTTTCTGTAACACCAGAAATTTTACAGAAGTATTTAATACAATCCTCAGCAATCTTTTTTTTTTTTTTAAGCTGAAGAGTCCTGATCTCATTTTGTTTAAAAGTTGTCCAATTCACATCATTCTTCACAAAACTTTCTACTATCCATGAAGTGCTTTTTAATAGCAATTATAAGTGGTATTCAAGAAATGGGTACACTTGTTTTCTTAGTGGCATGAAGAAGTTTTCTCTTTTCCTGTTCTAATAGTTTCTTAAACATTCTTGACCACTGCTGGGAAGGGAGGTGCCGTTTTCAGTTTACTCCAAAGTTTCTGTTCCTGAGTCATAATACTAATTTAAAACCCATCATCTTTATTTAGAAACTCTTCTCTCATGTGCAATACTTTGCATTTATCAACACTGAATTGCCCCTGCCTTTTTATCTCCCAGCCACTCAGTACAACAGGAATCTCTGCAACTCCTTGCAGTCAGTTTTTGATTACCTTGAATAAGTTTGTATCAACCAACAGGAAACTGTCACTTTTCTATTCATCTTCTTGTTCAGGGCATTCAGCACAACGGAACCCTCAATATAGGAAAATGCATTCAGTAATTGAACACCAAACTATTTTTGGTCAAGAGCATTTATTGTTGAATGTACAACTTATTGGAAGTCAGCTGTTTTTGGAATACAGGGATTTAGTAAGCATCACAGGGTATACTCAGATCCTTTCCCTTCCTGGATCTTTTGGACTATGGGAGAAGAACTGGAACAGAGTATGTCTGCTGATCGGGAAATGCACTGAGATTTCTTTTACAGACTTAGATTCTAATTTCATTTCTAATTTGGAATGGCTCCCAGTACTCTCCAAGGCCTGTCTAAATGACTAGAAGGTAAGTCTTTAAAATAATAAACCAAATTAGGGATTTAATAGTCTAAGATGTTAACTTTGAAATGACAGCTGTGATTTCTCCTTAGAGGCATTGCATGGGGTATTGTCTGCTTCACAGAGAGAAGGAAATTGCTAAGGTAACTCACTGCATTCCTGGAAGCAATAATGAATACCCAGCCAATTGTGCCTTCAAACTGTGGACAAAAGCAATCTTTGATGCAGCCCCTCAACCAGATAATAATGATATGTATGTGTGGCTGGAATAGAATGAATATGTGTCATAGGGGGAGGCCACAGAGATTTCTGTTCTGAGGCTGGGATTTTTTGTTTCTGCAGCATTCTGATTCCAGGCAAGTGTGGGATTTTATTTTCTCGTAGGCAAGTCTCTTCTATCCTTAAGGGATAATTTGCAGGCCAAGCAAACCCAAGCCTGATTGTACATTCAAGCCAATCAGCATAATCCCACATGCTGTAGATAAACATGTTCTCCTGCTCTGAATCTGTCCCACTGACAGTGAGGATAAGTGATAGCTCAAAGATCAGAACTCCTAAGTCCCCAGCTCTCAGCCACATGCTTATGTTGTTCATTCAGTCATCAAATTCTACAAGAAGACCAGGAACTCAAGGTTTTGTGCATGATACAGAGCCGAATTTGGAAGACAGAAAGGATGTTTAAATTAGTGCTCTTGTAGGATATGTGTGCTGAGGCAAACAGCAAGACTGGCCTCTTTACTGTGTTGGGATTTGCTCTGTGGAGTGACCACAAAACAACCAGCTGGATTGCTCTTGAATGAAGCTGAACTAGAAAGGGTGTTTTAGGAGTGAATATAACGTGTTCCAGTGATTAATAATTATTTGGTGTTTAGAGCTGATGTAAAAGGCCTGAAATATGTATGGAGTAGATGTTGGATCTGCTATTTCACCTTACAGATCTGCTTCTGTTATGCTGCACTACCTGTTTATATAGACCTACTCCTACTCCTCAAAGGTTTAAAGCAGCTGTTATGAAACCAGTCTATTGTACAAGTCCCTTTCTGGGTTTTGAAGTAGTTGGGAAGAGAACAGAGAGAAGTTAGGTCTGACTAAGACAAATAAATCCATATGCTTTCTCAACAAAAGGGACTTCTTCTAGATACTTACTATAGATGTGCACTGAGCCTTCTCTTTAGAGCAGGCAAGCATACTGTAACTACTGCTCAAAATGTCAATGAGTTAAGTTTGAAATGTAATGGAAGGTCAGTGAAAATCACATCTCTGTTCAGTAACAGTCTGTATTGTGTCTCTTTCCTCTCTTTTCACCCCCTTTCTCATTATCTACTTGCTGAAATACATTCAAAACATGTTTTCCATTTTAGCCTGGCAGGAATGTGAGGTAAGAGTTTGGTAGTACACTCAGCCATGTGTTTCCTCTGTGATTTGGTCATTCATCTGTGAAATGTTCCTTTATAAAGGCATCATGAAGATAAATTTAGTTAATTCCTTGTGAAATTCTAAGATAATAAAGCCCCTGGCTAGGTTGTTCCACTAATTTTCTGCCTCTCCAGATTTGCTTTCTCTATCAATTTCCCCTCTGTGAATATAAAATAGCTTTTCTGTGTCTAAGGGTGTACCTTACCCTAATTCAAATAATGTAAAATATTGTTTGTTTATCTTGTTTATTCATTTGTCAGATGGCCTTGTCTATCTTGTATTGTTGCCTTCTATGTGGATATTGGTCTAGTAAGTTTCTGCCTCTCTGCTGTCTGCCTGAATTTCTTTTGTGAAATGACATATCCTACATATCTGACACATTGTCCTTGACTGATCAATGAATTTGAGGACTAGAGATCATTACATAATGTGTTAAGAACTGGATTTTCAAGCTGAAATCCTGTCTGCATCCAAGATTTTTTTTTCTGAATGCTTCATGTCCTTTAAAATAGACAAGTACAGACTTTCTAGTCTTACTTTTTACTGGGCTCATTGATCTGTTTAGAGTCTACTTTGCAGACAGCTGAATTGGCAAGACTAGAAGTGCAGCAAACTGCATATATCTAGAGCTGGTTTGGCCACCAGAGAAATCACAAAGTGCTATTGTGACTTCTGTCAGATTGGCAGCTTTAAATCTGTGTTGAGACTATTTTACCAGTATGTAAGCTAGCTTACCTCGCTTCAACAGTCTGAAATAAACTGCAGATTGTCTTTGTGGAAAAAAAAGAAAAGCGAGAAAACACCAGAAGCTCTTCCTGTAGGAAGATTCTGTGTAACCAACAGGAAAGTAATAAGAAAAGGACAAGGTGGAGAGTAAAGCAATTTCCAACAGATAACTTAGCACACTTATTGGAGTACCTACCACTAGGACACCGTGAAAAAAAGAAAAGTCAAAAGAAAAGTCTGTGGAGACTGAGGATAGAATAAAAATAACTCCTTCCCTCTCATAGGAGGAGCAGAAATCAAAACAATACTCCCTGTATTTAATGTTTAAGACTGCTCTCAATGTTTACTAGGTAAATTAATTTTACTTTTCACACCTATTTTTAAACACCTATTAAGTCTCTCTTAGTCCCTTGGCATTAACAAGGCATGTTGTAAATAAGCAAGGCTAATAGTATGCCAAATTAATCGTGTTTGCTAAGTCTCACATTTTCATATTAAATTAAATATTCCTAGGAAGCAAATTTTTTTCAGTCTCTAGAAATAAGAAATTTTGTAAAGAAAAAAAATTCTTAAACAGAAAACTAAAAGACATTTACTTAGTTGAAAATATTTACTATATTTAGATTCATATATATTTCCAGAGTTCTAAATCTACGCATATTTCATAGCCTTTTGGAACATTTTATGGTTGTGTATCTGCCTTCTACAGCAGATATTTTATGACTTCATTCGTCCTCTAGAATAAGTTACACAAGTATTTATGCAACAGCTTCCCTTGACGTGCAGTGAATAGTACAACAGTGAATCACTCACCAGAGTATGCTTCAGCAATCTGAAGGCTCAAAACCATAAATTAGATCCTACAAGCTCTGATGCTGACCCAGATTTTTTAAAAGAAAGATTGTACTGTACTTGTTGGTTTTTTTTTTTAGTGATTGCTGTCTATCAAACATTACGTGTCTGAGAAGAGAGCTGTACTCCTGGGATTGTCCTTTTGCCTATTGGGGTTGCCATATTTGTTCCAAAATCCTGAAAATCAAAAGCCTCATTTTCCAGATGTGCTTTCTGTCAGCCTGGGAAATCTTGCAGGGCATTGGTGACTGCTGGAAGGGACTCAGTTCTCCAAGGGGGGCCCACATTCTGGGCTGATAAAGTCAAGAACATACATTAGAGGATAACAAGAGGGAGCCTTGCAATGAATGTTCCCCTCCTTGTTCCTTGTCTTTTTTAAAATGTCTCTGGCAAAACGTGCCTTGTTTGTGTGGTTTCTTTTGTGCCTTGTTTATCACTTAGTTGCCTCAATAAATAAAGTTCTCCTAAATTTATATTTTCCCTGTCAACCTTCTGGTTAGCCAGCTTGGATCTGTTACATGAGCTCTCAAACCTCTATCCAATTTCTAGTATTTTTGGAATATATTCTAGACGGTTTCAGAGCAATGAAGCAGCCCTGTAGGATCCTGCCTCTTGCTGTAGGTTGGGATAAACCTGTCCGGAAGCCCATGTTTTTGGGACAGGCTGGATATTAAAGGAATAACTCAAGACCTGTCTAATTCCTAAGAGAAAATGAGTGGCAAAGGAGGGAGAGAAACTTCCCCCAACTACTTGTGTGCCTCATTTACTGAAGAAGTGTGGGCTCAGATATGAAGGTGGGGGAGTTCTGATGACTCTTCCAGTGGCCCTGGCATTTTGGTCTCTCATCTGTCTCAGATGTGAGTGAACATGACAGGGAATTGGAGGAGGAAGAAAGGGGTGGATTTTGAAAACGTCTGTAGCAAAGCTGCCTCCAGATCTAACCAAATTTGGATCACATTGCAGAAAAGATCTCAAGAGCTGGAAACACTCAACATATGTTAAGCCTTTGGCACAGATTTTCAGAAAAAGTATTGCCTCTCCTGCTTCTGGGAAAACAAACTGTACATTCTGATAAATGTCACAAAAGAGGAGCATCCGCAAACGGGGCAGGGCGTATGTGTGTGTTATCCTTCATCTTCTAAAGGGAAAAAAATGACTTAAGGAATAAAAACCACTACTTGATCAAAATCTTCTCACTACACAGCCATAATTTTTTATTTATGTCAGCATACAGACAACTCTTGTAGCTGTGTACCACCCTCTTCCTTGTTTTAACAGGTTCAGAAAATACTTGGTGGCTACTGGGACTGTGGAAAAAATGACAAAAAAAAATCTCTAAATGGGATGGAATTGAAACCATGAGATAATAATTCGCCATTTGTGATGTCCAGCTAGACAGAGTACGGAACTTGGCTTGCATAAATTAACTTGGAAAAACCATCTGTGGCATCACACCAAACAGGATTTTGTTGAAAATATAGTTAAGTTCTGTAACCTGACATGCAAATATCATAAAATGTTAATGGCAAAATGCTATTCAAAAACTTAATTCTGTTTTTTTTTTTGTTTTGTTGTTTTTTTTTTGGTTTTTTTTTTTTTTTTTACTTCATTTGATCATGCTGTAACAAGAATAAGCTTTACTTCCAGAAGACTTTAGTAGAGAGGTGCTTTGAAACAGATTACCCTACATCTAGTAAAGATGAAGCTTGTTACAACTCTCTTGTAATACTAGTGACTGAGAAAATGGTGGTGGTAAGAGAACTCAGCAGTAATAATTAATTTAATATTCTAAAGTGGCTTGTGCTTTTCTAGTATTAAGTCAGAAATTTCAAATATATTTTTTGTCAATATGAAAGCATAAAACCGCTACTGGGCCAGCCAGGAAGAAATTATACTCTCAGAGGATGCTTAGCTTTCTACATTGGACAAATTTTTATATAACTTGTCTTCTTGAGTGTGAAATATGACCAGTTTTCCTAAAGTGATAGAAAGGTATAAATAAAAGAAGGGAATAAAGCAAATAATATTGTGCATTGATTACTTTGTGCTTACTTCTCTTTTCAGCCATGCTCAGGCTGTAAAAGTCATAAACAGATACTTGAAAAATCCCACTGTTACATATGAAAACAAAACAAAGAGCTCTTTCACTTATAGTGTTTTCAAATAAATTTTAAAAGCAATAGGGCTTTTCTGTATTGACATTATGAGTTTTGTTTTCAAAGCTGAGTCCCAAAAGAATTGTGAAACTCTCGCAGTAGCTTACCTTCCATAAAGCTTTAAATGTTTTTTTTCTCAGGCGTATACTTTCTGCTGGCAACTTCTTCTGGTTTAACAGAGGTGTAGTCAAGCATCTGTGAACCTTTTTGGTTTTTCTTAGCCAAGTTTTTAAAGACACAGAGAATTAACTTTATTCCACTGCTCACACTTTTGCTTTCTGGAAGAACCATGCCTCTGACATGTCTGCTGTTGTCTCCTTCATCCCATTTTCTCCTAAGAGAAAGATGACATCTAACATGAATAAATTTTAGCCTTGTAAAAGTTATTGCAGATCCACAAATATTCTGTACTAAAACACTGATACATGAAACAGTAAAATGAGTACAATCCCTATAGAAAAATCAGCATCCACATACGAGGGTCAGGACAGTTTAAAGGATTTTGTTTGTCAATAAAATATTCAGCCATTACTATTTTCCTCTTAATACATTTGAAATTTTTTTTGAAAGTGCATTTCCTATTTCTTCTCAGCTCCTTGCCTTCCTAGTTTCTCCAGTGATGGACAAGTATTTCAGCAAGACCAAAGAGACTTTGCTTATTTCTGTGCCGGGAAAATTTAGTGATGTATATATGCAAACAGTTCTATGCAATCTTTGTTAAAGTCCTTTGTTTCAAGCTTTTTGTTTTCAAGGCCTTCTGTTTCTGGAATAAGACCAAGCCTCATCCATTAAAAAATTCCCTTAAAACCTTCTAAAGTTTTGGGCAACAATGAAAATGGTTGCTTCTGTTACAATTTTATGTGATTAACTGAGCTCCCTCATTATTCCCTGCACATTATGTGTGGGCATTATTCTCAATTGCCATCTAAAAACTAAGAAATATTGCTGACATAGAAGTCTGTTTAGTATGCTCACATATTATTTCCTGTTGGATCAAACGACACACATAGAAATCGATGATTGCATTATGAATATTTGCTGTAAGCAAAATCTTTTTTCAGAATTTGAGTTGGGAAGAATTATCTTCTCTTTGCTCACCAGTCATTCAGTTTCACCTGTACACAAATTAGGAAGAAAATTTGTTAAACCAGATATCAAGAAGTTTTGTGTGTTCTCAAGGAAATACAACAAAAATTTATTTCTTCCTAGAGACAGCTAATTTTCTACAATATGAAAGTTAAGCACTACTCTCGCAGCAGGGTAGCAGTTCAGGTAAGACATGAAACATAAATAAAATATTTAATGTAGAATAAGCAGTGCAGAAAGAATGGAGCATGTTTAATAATTCCTGATTGTGGATAACACAACAAATTCCATGTAAATAATTAGAAAAGAGGTTATTGGATTATCTGTAATCATAAGGGTTACTGTGGAGAGATAGTATTTAAGGTATATTTTCATAGCTACTTGTCTAGATGTTTCTTTTTCAATATATTTGAAATCCTACTGACATATGGATTTCTAGTATCATAATTTTTGTAGAGAAGGCTCAAGAAGTAGTATTCAAGAAGTAGAATATAAAATTTATAGGAAAAAACAGCAGGTTTGTGTGGTTGACAGATCAAAGAGGTTTGATAAATATCTGAAGGTTCTTGCTGTTATTTACTAAGGTTTAAATTCTGCAGTCTAGCATTTGTATTCCTATACCCTCAATAACTTCCACAAAAAAGCAAGTCACTCATAGAGCTGTATCAAAACTGTTGCCTTGAAACCACAATGTTTTTACACCATGACTGTCAGGTTAGATATCTTCCCTCCTCTCTAGCCCACATTAATTACACATCTTGCATTTGTTAATACTTTCTGGTTTGGATATATGAATAAGACTTTATTTCAAGTCTTATTGGGAAAATTAAATAAATAAAATATTTTCTTCAGTTTTAAGGTATCACCTGAAATAAGGTGTTGTGAAAATTTTGCTCAGATATGTCGAATATGTTCAAAAGAAATTCTGGCAGTTCATAGATTGAAAAACAGTGTCGTGGTTTAGCCCTGGCTGAACACCAAATACAGTAGTTTATAAAAAAGGTTTTAAAAAAGAACATGGAAGCATTTAAATGTTTCTGCAAATAGGTAATCACCAATTCTCTTTGTCAAGTAGTTGCTGCATTCAATCTACACTTGTAAACTAAGCCACTCCAGAAAATTTGCACTTTCAAGTGCATGAGGAATGAAGAGACAGAAATCCTCTGTTCCTCATTTACCTTTACACCTCCTTTATACCAATAATTTTTGTCTTTTAACAGGATCTGCTCTTCCAATTCTATGAGTAACTAGTGCTGTGAGAGGCTGTCTGGTCAAAGTGGTCTCTAATTTAATGGAAAACAACCTCTTTGTAGATGGAGCATTTTCAAAAAACATTAAACACTTACAAGTTAGTAGCCCATCCACTGCATGGGATCCATGTGTGTCTTTGGTGAATGTGAGTCTTATTCCCACTAAATCTGTATTGGACATCTGTCAATGCTCCTGACAAAGTCTGACATCTTATCTGAATAGAGTCTATTTTTCTCTTTTTCCCAGGGTTGGTTAAAAATTGTGCTCCTAGAAAACTTGTAACGTTTTGTGTGTTCATTGTTCTTAGGTGGTTCATTTTCTTCTGACTTCATTCAAACGTTTATCCAGGGTTATCTTTTCTAAAATCGTTGTCCTCCAGACTTACACTACAGGCCTAATTGTAAAATAACTGATAAGAGCAGTTAGTGTTCAAGGTGCTGAGACCACAGAAGGCAACCCAAACTTAAACTCCCTCTCCAAGCTGCCTGCTGAGTTACAGCCCTCCAAACATCTTGCACACTTTATCACTCCCCATCACAGATTTTTCAATATTGAACAGAGAAGAATTTTACGTCACTTTTGCAGGGAATCAGAGGTGACACCAAAGATATTACAGCGTCTTACAGAGCATGCTGCTGGGCTGATTAGACTAGTTTGAGCTTTGTCATTCCACATTTGATTTGCACAGTTCATGGTCATATTTTATACTGTATTGATAAAGCATATGTTTGTTCTACATTACCAGTGTGCACTTAAATATTGAGACATTATTGAGTGCTTTCAGGTCAGCCCTCAGTGGCCCGTCAAATTGAAAGTCTGAAAGCATAATGATTCAAAACATTAGTATATGCCTCTTAATGCAGTTTAAAATGTCCATGGTAAAATACAATGAGAGGGATTATATATTCAAACCTTTCTGGGCCCCTTCTGGGCATATGGCAGTGGCAGCCATGGTAGCTGTGCTCTGCAGCTGGTGTCCTTCCAGGAGGTCACTTCCCCAGGTTTTCCAGCTCTTTTCCTGCTTTCTCATTTTCTAATTGCACCATTAGATGGGCACATGCAAGGTGTGGTGTGTAAGATATCCACTGGCTTTCTCAAAGAACTACAGAGAGAGAGAGAGAGCAGTAAATGGAAAAAAATAAAAGGACGACAAACTGGTGAACGAAGATGCCGGCACTGTGAACTGTAAGTAAAATGAAAAAAAAAAAACCAACCCTGTTTGCCCAGTTTCAGCTAATAGACCCTTGTTTTTCTTGGTGCTGTTGTTTTGTTCAGCATTGTGATTCAAACCCACTAAAACTAAAGGATGTCGTAATGGCCCTAAAGGCTCTACAGTAAAGGTGCTTTGCAATGGCAAAGGCCCTTTCAAGCACTGCAAGGTCTCTCCTTCCTGCAGAGGAATAGTTGCTGTCTTTTTATATCCACAGATCTTGCACACCCAGTCCAGGATCTTGCATAGAACTATTAGATTCCTTTTGTCTGGCATGAGGCCTGAACAACACACGCTATTATACTGTGTTCTCTGCTGGAATATAGGGCTGGTGGTTTGGTTTTTTTTTTGGTCTACATTGATATCTCACTATTTAGCAGATCCTATTTAGCTTGCTCCTCCAGCAGCTCAAAAGCAAGGGCAGAAAATGGCTAGCAGGTCCAGGCAATCTACAATGCTAAGCTTAGAAAGAATTAGGAAAAGACAAAATCCTATTTCCTATAACTATGCCCAAAGTACTCACATAGCGAAATGTGAGCGAAACGTGAAATGCACTTAACAGTGGCTGGCACTGTTGTATCATTCCTGTATTTCTAAATCATCATTCCTGATGCTGTAATATTTAGGGATGAGTGAGCTGGTTAAGACCACATAAGCATCTAACTTAAACATTTGAGGTTTGAAATAGTTTGGTTAGCTTCCCAGCTCCACTCCCAGTTTTCACATGCTCCAGCACTTCCCTGTTGGGACAAATCCAGAAGGGGAAATATCGAAACACCATGAGAGAGGCTGTTCTCTGAAATTTGGTGGCTCCATGCCAGTGACCTGTTGACCCAGCAGCCAGATGAGCCATGGTCATAGGTAATGCATCAGTACAATCCACAATGCACACCTTGTTCTATTGCTCTGCCTGTTTTTTCTACAGTGTGCAACTGTTGGAACTTAGAGATGGAGCTTTACTTTGAAAATATTCCTGAAACTGCAAATAGCAATGTACTTTAAAGTAGGTGTGATACTGATTATTACAGAAAAATGCAATGTTGAAAACTAGAAAGAATTAAAGTTGTCACTCAGAATGCAAATATGTATATGTCAAACACTTGATATACCAAGACAAGTAATGTCATTCTTCAAAACAAAACACTTTTTATTAGAGGCACATGATGCAAATTTGAAGCATTTTCTTAGCTGTTTAGGGGAGCTGGACCACTGACAGAACAAACTAAGATGACTCAGAAACTGTTTTCCAATAAGTCCTGATTAACAAAATTCATAAATTAACATTGCAACAAAAAGAATTCTCAGAAGAATTGTTTATTTTATAGGTTAAAAAGTAGAACACCCCTGAAGTACCTTGCTTAATCCTGGATTTAGAATAACTAAATGAGAATAAATGCTCTTCATAACTGAGTACTTTATCACAAATCATCTATATATTTGTATCTCTATCTCTGTATAAGTATTGCATTTTTACATATGGAGAACATCAACTGCTCAATAAAATTTTATATAATTTTAAAGAACAAGTGATGAAATCACAGTCTTGGTGCTTTTCAGGGTTTGGTTGATGCTTTTTTTTATCTTTTTTTTTTTTTCTTTTTGGTGGAAGTAGTTTTCCACTGTGCTAGAAAAAGGTTGTGTCACTGAACTTCTACTGTAGGACAGATCTGATCTCAAACCCAATGAATTCCTTACTGTTGTCTTCAGGACTTTGAAAGCATTTGGGGTTTTTCTCAGCAGAAAGTCTCTAGATCTCCTGGTAAAGTTATGCATCTTTGTATGCCTGATTTTGTGTGTGACATTGCTGTTAATCAACTAGGTTGAGTATAACAAAAAATCTGTGTAACTCTTGTAATGTCCACATCTCATAGCAACAATTGAAGCTTCTTAACGCAGAGAAGGTGGTGAGAACCTGTAGGATCTTAGAGCACTGTCATTATCTAAGGGCAGTAAACTTTCCCACTGCATTTTAGAGAGGTGACTCATACTTGTCACTTGTAGTTATTTCTCTTATCCTACTCTGTAGGCTTGTTTATTTACTTGGAAATTCTCTTTTGTTTGTTCTAAAATGTATGACTTACTTTGTTAGAGAGGATATATGTTTATAAAAAAAAGGTCTTGTGTGTGATTGAAAGGTTTGAGATGGTCCTCAGTGCTGTAATGAAAGTACTTGTAGCTATTGCTACTCTATAGTAATGTAGGGTGGTGAATGATCACACCTCAGTTCTCCAGAGAACGAGGTAAGAACTGGGAGCAGAGTGTGTCTTCAAGTGGGGTGATGAATGACAGAGGGAAAATGGAGAAGATGAGCAATGCACTGCAAACAAGCATCCTGGTCTTCAGCATACCTCGGGACAGAAAAGAGTGTTTTTAAAAGTCAGAGGCTTAAAAACTGAAAAGTATTCTGGTGTTTCCATTGAAAATTCAAAGCAGAACTGAGAAATACTGATGCTATTTTTCATATGGTCCAAGGCTGTTATTTTCTAACCACACTTGTCTAAAGTTAAGCATCTAAATGCATGAATAAGTAAGAGATTTAAACTGAAGTGGGAAGTATGCATCACTTGCAAGAGTCAGTCCTTTTGGAAAGAATATAAATGGAAGATCTTGATACTCAGAATGTAGGAAAAAAGTAACTCTGGACAGGTCTAACTTGGGTACAAATTGCACCCTTGTTTTTTTCATCCTGTCTTCAGAAGTCTGCTATCCTAGACATGGAGATGGTTATGAATACATTATATGTTTTTTTCCTGAATCTTCTTTCATAGCTGAGAACTCGTTATGTCTGGACACTTCTGTTTATGCTTTCTAGTCCCTCTGAAACTAAAAAAAACAGTTGTAGGTGAAAGGTGAAATGCAAATTGTCTTAATACTTGTTTATGTTTTCTTTTCCTTTTATCTGTTCTTTCTGCCTCCCTCTCCCATGGTGAAGTTTACAAATCCTCATACAAGTTGATCTGTCAAGTGTTATCCTTGTTCCTGTTCTACAGGAACACATTTGATCTAAACACATTTGATATAAAGTCACTGCTCAGTTCATGAAAAAGCTTGTTGTTTGCCATGAAAAATAAATAAATATTGAGGCTGTGGTTATAGGATTTTCATTACTTTCTGGGGTTGCATATTGGGAACAGATGTGAATGGGCAGTCAGCCGGGTCTTGTCATCCGAGGCAAGGCACATGGGCACTTTTTGGTATAAACTCTTTTAAATGTCAAATCATTCTGGCAGCAAACCAGGTTGACTCATGCTACAAAACGACTTTTTAAAAAGACTCTTCTCCATTACAAAACTACGCCATTGTTGTGGGTTAATCCTGACAAGCAGCTAAGCACCACACAGCCACTTTCTCACTTCTCTCACCCCTGCAGTGGGATGAGGGAAGAGGAAAGGGAGACTAAAAGCAAGAAAACTCATGGGTCAAGATAAAAATTGTTAAGTAAGTAAAGAAGCGGAGAAAAAGAGAAAGAAAAGAAAATAGGTGATACAAAGGTGTTACATACACCAATTCCTGTGTTTATACTGTTGCCCAGCCGGTTCCCAAAGTGTGGCTAACCTACCAAAATCCCACTCCTCTCTGTTTTATTGCTGAGCATGATGTCATCAGCTGGGGTCAGCTGTCCTGGCTGTGTCCCCTCCCAGCCTCTTGGGCATCCCCAGCCTGTTTGCAGGTGGGGCAGTGTGAGAAACAGAGAAAGCCTTGACACTGTTCAGAAATAGCCAAAGCACTGGTTTTGATCACAAATTCAAAATGCGGCACCGTATTAGTGACTGTGAAAAAAAATTATCTCCACCCTTGCAACACCCAGGACAGTTTTGCACATCTCTACAAACTACAAATGTTTCCTTTGCTGTTTACTTGAGAAGCATGGCATATAGGGCCATTTCAGGCCACTGCTCTTTTAATGCTATTTCTAACCTTTACTGATTTTAAAGACTGATATTTTAATTTTTTACCCCAATGTAAAATTCTATGAGGATTATACATTTCTTGCTGATTTCTTGACATGTCTTTTTCAGAAAAGTTGTCTACTGCTAGTGAAATAAAAAGATTCACTGTATTATACTGTCTACATACATTGTGTCATTAAGGAGGGTTCAGAGAGGTCTCTCAGGCAGTGGTGTGCAATAAAGGCTTAATAATGGCTTCCCATAATGAATATATCTTTAATCAAGACAGGATATCTATATACTAGTGGTATATGTGCCACAGGAAGGACAGATGATAGATTAAAAAATAAGTTGAATTTTTTGAAAGGTTCCCCAGTGTTTTCTATTAATTTTTATAAAAATTGATTAACTAATTCTTCACAGTTGATGTGAGAGAATTTTGAAAAATCTGTCTTGCTGGAAACTGTAGTTTTTTCTTTCCATAATGGCCCACCCTCGGACTTCCAGTTCAAAAATCAGTTCAATATTCAACTTCTTTTGTTACTAAACAGTAGGTGATATCCCAAAATGTAATATTTAAATACATCTTAAGACTGCTTTGGAATGATGGGTTCCTGTTCTTTGTAGTCCAGTATTGACTTACAAATAATGTTTCTTTCTTAAATACTTGGCGATAAAATTCACTCCACAAAAAAAAAACCACCCTAAATAAAAGGAAACTAACAAAAAAACAAACAAACAAACAAACAAAAAAACCCCAAACAACCGAGCAAAAAACCCCTCCAAACAAATAAAGACAGCTCTAAAACCCTGCAAAATTATTTAGTGCTTTAAACATAATCTCTTTTTTTTATTTTAGATGTTGCAGGCATATTTTGATTATGATGCATCAAAATATGTGTCAGTGTTACCGCTTAATTTTGATCTTGTCTTTAACATTTGGTTTGTAGTACTCCGCATTTTAACATACATTCTGTTCATTTTTGTGAGCACTTTAATTATCATTCTAAGTTACTTAACTGTTCTCTTTCGTTAGCTAAATAGATGGGACAGGAATTGTTTTGGTGATTGTGTGTGTGAAGTCAGCCTCTATGTGATTGTACTTGCAGTGTAAGGAAACTGAGTCCCAAGATCTTTAAGCTTGTTTAATTTCGAGTGCTTTTAAGTAAGACTTTCAAGAATGTGGTTTCCAATTAATAATTAAGCTCATATTAATCCTTCTGGCAGCTCACAAGCCTCCTCAGGTACATTTTCTGGAGTTTTATCTAAACTAGTTAACAAAGGGAAGAGACTGACTCTCCACTTCATTTGTCCCTATTAAACAACACCGTCTTTTTAAATTATATCTTCTCATTGTTCCTTCGGGTCCACTTAATAATTGTTCTCCTCTGTTTCCTTGGTATTACATAAATACCAAATTTTCTTAAACAAATCATGAAAAGGGAGGTGTTTTCAGTATTTTCTGCTTCCTTTTTCTACCCTCACCTGTTGGCCATCCAAGTCACTGTGCACAGTTCATGATGTAATTGTCTCCCAGGTCTTCATTTTTTATGCTTTTGTAGCACTAAGCTGTTTTTCCATCTACTGCCACCCTTCCTTGAGGTAGATGTTCTTGAGTATTTAAACAGAGATATGTCTCCCTCTCTTTTTACTCACATTTGAATGAGACTCAGTCCATCTGCCATCAATTGCAATGGGGGTTGCGTGACTCAAAGTGCTGTAGAAATGCTGAGGTTAATGGCAATCAGGCAATGAGAAGATGCCTTTAGCCAAGCATGACATTATAAACATTCTAGCTCCCCTTATGCAGCATTGTGAACAAATACTAACACATAACAAACTTGCTTAAATCAGTTTAGCAACTGGAAAAACTTTGCAGTTGGCAAATCTGCAGTGTTTGTTTCAGGGCTACAGTGCCAGGGCGCTTGCACAGCCGGGCCCCTACTCTTTCATGTCGCATGTAGCTTCCCATCACAGCTCCAGAACCTTGTCTCCCTTCAGTGTGGTCCTGTTGGCACCAAGTGCCCCCAGGGATTCAGGGGAGAGGACCTCTTCAGCTAGAAGAGGTTTGTCTAGAACCCTTTGACTTTGCCATTTGCTTGTTGTATTTTTTTTTTCACGGTGGTCTGCAGCCTGGACGCCAGCCAAACTTGTACTTCAAATAAAAACTTGACTTAAAAGTGCTGCCTGCCATAGAAGTTTGCTGGAAACGAAAAAGAAAAATAAGTGTCAGGCCCTACTTCATGACCTAATGCATGGCACATACTTATTTGTATGCAAGTTTGTATGGAAGAAGACATAACTTACAGTGAGCATTTGGCCTTAAATTAGAGAAGAAAGAGTCATGATCTTGCTACCTGTTTGAACTAGAGATACTTTCTTTAAAAGTACAATTCATTAATTAATGACAATTATATGCCATTGTGATGTAGGACTGTGCAGGCTTGTAGACCAAACAAAACCTTGACAATGAACTGAAGGAAATTTTATGTCACATGGTGAAGTGATAGTTTGCTCTGTGTGTTGATAACAGTCTGATGATGCTGCCAAGATATATGGTAATACAAGTGTGTTAGGATATCTATTCTTGTCATACAAATTAAATAGGAGATAAAATGAGTGATAACCTTTGGCAGTAAAAACAAAGCATTCATAGCAGAGCAAAGCATTCACCTGGCAGGACCAGAGGCAGTGGGCACATGGTGAAACAGAAGATTCTCTCTGAACATCAGCAAACACTTTTTTTCCTGTGAGGGTGACTGAGTATTGGCACAGGTTGCCCAGAGAGGTTGTGGAGTCTTTGAGACTCTATTCTTGGAGATCCTAAGAAGCCATCTGGACATGGACCAGGGCCACCAGCTGTGGGTATCCCTGCTTGAGCAGGAGGGTTGGACAAGATGACCTCCAGAGGTCCTGTCCACCCTCCACCATTCTGTGGTCCTGTGTTAAGGAATAAATAGCTTGTAGCAGCAGCAGAGTCTACTACATGTATTTGTGTATTACTATTTCACGTAGTTGTGGTGAGGTATATTGATGCATTAATTGTTTTTGAAAAGCATAATTTTTTTCTGATCAATAAAGAATTATTTAATCACGTAGAGCAAATGATAATTTACTTCTCTAAAAGAGATGATACCCACATTGGTTTCATATGTCTATTTCTGAAAATATTTTCTTGTTTGGAAGCCTTTTCAGCTTTTCATATATCTCAGTGTAGAGTAACTATATGATGGTTGAAAATGAGAAATGCTTGAGAGACTAGAATTTAACACAGAAGGGCACCAAGCTATTCAGTTTCTTATTTTGCAAATTAAAGGTGACACTGGAATTTGGATCCCTCTTTTATTAGCTTCGCCATGGTAACATACCTTTACTGTTAGCGTGACAGTACCTTACAACCCAGGATCCTCCACTTGTCTTGTATTTGTTGTGGATTATTATGACCTTTCAGAGTGTCACAGATCAAGGATATTTCATGTCTGAATTTGTGTTTTTTGCTGGTATTGTTTTTGTCTACACTTAAAAAGACATTGCAGGCACTGGGCAGGATACCACGGAGAAACACTGGAAGAGTAAGCACACCCTTATGAAGTCATTGATATTGTCTGGTTTCTGTGCTTCCACTAATTGTTTTGTGCACAGATGTCTGAGTGCAAAGGATCAGCTATTCTTTGTGGAAGGGAGCAGTATGGATGGCAAGCAGCAGACTTTCTTAGTAATTCTTGGAATGGTAGCATTCATTGTTGCATTTGTGAAAATGATCAGTTTCAGTTCTGTCAGAATAGGGCATTAAAAGGTACTTGGTGTGGATTTTGGGGCACAGATGAGACAGTTTGTGAAGCAGCCAGTGAGCTGCTAGAATTCAATAAAAAATATAGATTCAATGGGGACTAGGAAACGCTCTTTATAAATGGGAAGAAGAGAAAGTTCACACAAGCTTCCTATTCTCACAAGAGTGAGCCCACTGTAGAGTCACCACAGAGGCTGTCTAAGGAGAGAAGCCCAATCTGGATAAGTCAACCTTTGGAAAAGTTTCTCTTTGGGGATGGATTACAGGTGAAATCCAGAGAAATTACCCTGTGCCATTACATTAGAAGTTGTAGTGTAGCATCTGACACCAATGTCCTTTATACTTAGTTTATAATTTCTGTAGGATGTGTCATTAGTTTATTTTACTCATCCCACTCAGTCAGCAAATACCCTGGATTTTGGATCAAAATCTATTATTGTGTCATGTCTCAGATAGGTATTAGGAAAAGTATTTTAGTGTTTATCACATTTGCTAAGCCCCTTGTGCTGGTTGTTGTAGAGAAAATTAACTCTACCCCAGCCAAAACCAGCACATAGTATAGAGGATGTTTAACTAATACAATTGCTGTGTCAGATTTCAGGGTCAGATTATACCTCACTCAGACACTAAATAGTCCTGCCAGGGTATTTTGAGTCTATGTAAAGGAGAAATGGGCTTAAAAGGATTAGTATAAATTTAGATTATTTCAAATGCTCTTATTGCTGTCTTGTCAGTAATCTTTTTATTTGTTTGCATTGGGCTGTAGTGCCTTCTAACACTATTTAATTACCAAATTCCCCCTCACTTTCCTTTACTGACTCCACCAGGGTGTGCAGGTTGCTTATGCCTGACTTCATTATCACCAACTCTTTGAACTCATGTCAGCAATCCAGTCATCTGCTAATAAAGGATCTAGAGTTTCAGTTGCAACAAGCATACAGTATTTTCATTTTTTCGGTACTTGCAAATCCCATTACAACTCAATGCATACAGTGGATTCCCTTCAGTCTCTGGATGAAAAAATGCTCCAGCTTGTGAGACCACCTAGAATAGAAAATGGCTGTTTCAGCTGGTCGTCACCTACGCAGTGTAAACACACACAGTGAGGCAGATTCCCTCATAAAATGTAAGAGTTATCAGGCTCTGCCCAGACACCAGCCAGACTAGACCAAAGTTTCAAGCAAGTCTTCTTTTATCGTTCTTTAGGGTAAAGTATTTCTGCAGATTTCTGCCCCAAGCCAAAAAAAGGTTTTGTAGGGTAGTCCCACCTGCTATTCACTGGGAAAATGTATTTTTAAACTGTTTCCATGAAGTATGCCTGGTATGGGATCAGACTTTACAAGCTGAATGAGGGTTCTGCTGGATACATGTGCAGTACAGTGCCTCAGTGTGTGCACCGGAAAAGGTTCAATGCTGGACTCTCTCCCTCCACACCTCATTTTTAAACTGTTAACTATAAGCTCTCATGGTAGCAATGCTGCATCTGTACCTCAGGGGCCACTTTCAGGTGCCAGTAACCTCCTAAAAAGTATCCTTTGTGTACATTCCTTATATAGAAGTTCTCAGGCCAGAAGAGAAATGTTGTGGAAGGTTCTTGATATTGTTCTTCTAGATTGCCTGCGCTATGAAAGCGTTAAAATATTATGGAGTCATTCTGGAGAAAGTAAAATCCATCATTTTGTGATCAGATCCCTTAAAAATGATGTTTTAGGTATTTCCAACTTGTCTCTGTTCTATTTGTCAATAAAGATAGATGTTTTTTTACTTGACATGTTGATTCATTTTAAAACTCAAATGCCATACAGCATGTGATCATTTACAGAGAACAGGCTTTCTAAATTATGGACTGAATCAGAAAACAACTATGAAACACACTTTCATTTTTATTCTTGGAAAAATGCTTATTTACAGGGTGTCAGTGTGATTTGCACAAAGGTTTCACCAATGACTTCAGATAAAAAAAATATCTCTGCTATCTAGTTGTTTGAAATCCTTACAGGAAGTTGAAGGATAAAAACCAAAATATCTAAATCAGTCTTAAATTTTTGCCCGTGGTAACATTATTTTCACTATTTTTTTCTTCTGCAGTCATCTACTATTTGGTAAAAAATAATCTTCTCTTAATGTAAGCAACCTAATTTGCACATTAGCAGAGAATCTTCCCTGTAATTCGGTTTATTTGCACTCCTTTTCTGACTTTGATTTTCAGGGTGTGCTCCATGGCACTATTTACTAAGAATAATGCCTTTGTATGTTTCAAACTGGGAGAATAATCTGCTAAGAAAATAATTATGTGAAATAATCTCTAGAACTGTAATCTGAATTGTCTAGGATTCTTGTTTGCATTTTATAGAAAACAGCATGCCTTTTTCTTTTTACAAGGTTGTTAAGCAGGTTTTTTTCGAGTTATTAATTCCATAGTCTGTGTCTTAAAGAGTACAGTAGTGCTGATGGTATCTAAAAAGCAGGCTATGCAGTGAATGGCGTGGTTTATGTTTTCAAACTTATTGCTTTGTGCCTTTCATATTTTTTCTATTTTTATTAATGAAAGCTGCTACTTATTGCTGCGGGGCTCTGAAATCTGTTAATGTAATTTGACTTACAGAAGAAATTATATATTTTTTTGTTTAAAAATCAACAGACATTTTCAGTCCAGTGCCTTCCTGTGTGTATCACTGTCAGTTTTTTTGGCATACCTTCAATACTGTGGCTGCAAGCAGACATTGACTGTTTGCAAAAATACGAATTTCTTCTGGAGTTGCTCTTTTTTCAGTATAGTTTGAAGTTATGTAAGGTCTAAGACTTCACAGTTATATCATACTGCTGAAAGAATGGTATTATTCAAGTGCTGAACCTGTAGCTTATATTCGTACAGCCTGAAAGGCTCCTCTCATTCCAGGCAAAACATGGATGTGGTATCACACCGTTCAAACTTGGGTGGCCCTTAGGATTTCAGATTGTATTGTTTGGGAAAGTGCTGAAAGTAGTGGGGCATATTCCAGAGGGCTCTGTGGCATAAAATCCTACGTGTTAGAAAAATGTAATGGAAAATTGTAATGTAATAAGGTGCTCATATATATATCTGGAGTTCTGTATGTATACATCTGGAACTTTGCTCTCTGGAATAAACACAGCTGCATTTATTTGAATGTGTGAAACAGATTTATATACACAGGAGAATAAATCTTGTATTACACACTCAAATACACTAGAGTACAAAATTTTGGTTGGCAGTGTATCACTGTTGTGAACTTCTCTATTTCTGTCTTTTTTTTAAAATTTAAATTACATAAGAATTAGTTCAAAATTTGTCCTCTGATTTCAAGTTCAGAATTTAATAAATCAAAATCCAGGTAATTTAGCTATATAACTGTCCAAACAGCTGTTCTAGGCCACAGTGAATAGCATTGTCTTTATAAAATCCCAGAGACCAATGGCACTTTTTCATAGGTTAGGCTGCTGCGGTGCATGTGAGGGTAGAGTGCAATGGTAGAGTTCAACTTGAGATCTAAACTTAAATAAACAAAATGTTGACCATTCAGTGTGATACAAATTTTAATCTGTTATGGTCTAAACTGAGTTGCAGACGTTACCTTTCCCTCTGTGCCCCCTTACTCATCTTGCAACAATATTTGCAAACACATTTACCTCTTTACTGTTTCTTTGAAAGAACAGTGCAGTGGGAGGATTAGTTGTGCTTTAGGGGTGAGTATTTAATGATGTGGATGAGTTTTATCTGCGCTTCCTTTTGCTCAGAGCTCTTTGTTCTGAGGTCAGCCAGGAAGGCAAAGGATGAGTGCCCCTCTTTCCTTCCAGACAGAAACATGGAGACAGGATGAGTGTCCCCACTGGGACAGAGTGCAGATGTGGGTCTGCATAGGAAGCAGCTGGTGACAATAGTTCTCTCAAGATCTACTCAACAAGAAAAAGTAGCTCTTATTAAAACTCTTCAGCATTTAATTTAATAAACCACATTAAGAGGGAACACAAAGAAAAGACACTAGAGAATCCAATATACACATTTATTTTCTAGGAGACAGCCTGAATCACATTTCTTAAATGTGGCTGTGAATCCATGATGAAAGACAAATAAATCAACATTATCCCTTAAATAGATTAACACTTCCTGTGCATAATCCAGTGCTGTGTCCTGCCTCAAAGACACACACGTGTATTAGAGTGCCAATGTCTTGTGTAGTGCAAATAACAGAAGTATGGTTTTCTTCCAAGACCTCTTCCTTTCCTTTCTTGGACAATGAAAGTGCAGTGTAAGAGCCCCCATGCAGGAAGGTGACTTCCCCTCCACCGATGCTGTTTTCTCACAGCGTGGGGGCAGAAGAACGGTGATGAATGGTTGGGACAGAACTGATGTTTCGAGGTAGTGACATAAATGGTTTGCTCAAAGGTAGCCTGTTTAATCGGAGGGAAGGAAAAGAACTGGGGAAATAATATTTTGCTATCAAGTTTTCACTTTATTAAAAGTTTTCACTTTATTAAAAAATATGTCTGTGAGATTGATAGCTTGACTCTTTTGCTCAGGTGCTGTTCCTTTCTCACATTAAAAGAAATGTGTGTATCTGTACAACATGAAAAGGAGAAGAGATAAAATGCTCTGAAGAACTGAAAATTCTGGAGTAAGGAGAGAGACCATTCACAGAAAGGAGTAAAGTGGAGTTTTTGGCTTTAAAGAACATATTTTGGACAGGATGTCCTTCCATAAAGCTTGTATTAGCTCTCTGGGATTTATTGGAAGCACTCAGGTGCCATATATGCCATTAGGTCTGAGTTAATAGGGAGGAGATTCTGCAGCAGAGCATACAGAACCAGTGAGTGATGTGTTTAGTGGATCATGACTAATTGGGAAAAAAAAAAGGAATATGTTCCAAATCCATATTTGTTGCAATTACTGGATGACCAAGCTGGTATTCTACAGTCCTTAGAGAAGGAAATTTCTCCATCCGTTAGGGAGTGTCTGTAACTTATCCAGCCTCATTTTTTTCTGGTCCAAACTTCTTTATGAGACTGGGATATGAATGTTTCCTTGCTGTACTTGTCAGAGCAAAGCACTTTACTTTTTCAGACTCCTCCTTTAGAGAAATAGTTTGTAAGCTGTTGAGAGGATGATCCCTATTTTTTTTTTTTTTAGGCTAATCACACTTACAGATCAGCTTACAAATTACTCTATCAAAATTGTGGAAGACTTTTCTAATATTCATTTACTCACAGTTGTCATGCTGAGGTAGAAACTTTCTTGAGAAGTTCCTGTGATGTTCTGCTGCCTGTGAACTATAGTCTGTGCTAGTGGAGTTCCAAAGCTACTCAGTAATTAAAGTCACATCTGCCAATCTATTTTTCCTGTATTTATGGTACATATTATCATGGTATTTGAGGATATCTAAGTATAGATTTTGAGCAGAATGTCTAATATAAACCAAGTGAAAATATGTTTATATTAAAATCTCTAGAAACCATTGTTGACTAGATCTGGAATTAATTGAGTACATTTTTAAAAATGTTTTCTTCTTTCCCCATGAGGGATACCTAAAGTAATGAAGATTGTTCTGTATATGTTGATTTAGAAACAAATTTTACTTTTTTGTGTACTTGCATTTCGCTTGGGCTTCCTATTTAAGGAAGTACTGGCAAGAAGGTAGTTGTCTGGAGAACTGCCTCCTTAGATGACTTTGTTCTGCCCTGTTTCTTTTAATTTCAGCTGTGTACTCAAAATATACTCTGGTGGTTTTAATAGCAAAAAAGAAAGCTATTAACTATCCTTGTACTGGTCACATTTATGTTCCAGTTATAAATGACGTTAACTGAGCCAAAATACTTGCATTTAAAGCAGTGTTTTACCTTGTACATACACCAGAAAGAAAAAAATAATCTCTCTCCTCCTATTAACAATTGACCAATATATTTTTTGCTTTGGTTGTGTTTTTCTGTGGCCCATAGTTTGGAAAAGAATAGATTAATCACAGCTTTTTTCTGCTCAGTGGTTAAGATCTATGACTGGTTTAAATCAGAGACATGTACATTTTCTTTCCAGAATATCTGACCCCTTGTGTGATGCTCGGGTGAAAAGTATTCTTGGACGATTTTGGGCAGTCTTCTGAGCTGGAAATACAGGAAATGTTGCAGAAAGATCACTGTTGTCAGCTTGTAAACTATCATAGAATAGTTTGGGTTGAAAAAAACCTGAAAGATCATCAAGTCCCAAACCCCCCTGCCATGGGCTGGGACACCTTTCACTAGACCAGCTTGCTCAGGGACCCATCCAACCTGGTCTTAAACACTTTCAGGAATGGGACACGGACAACTTCCCTGGGCAGCCTATTCTTGTGCTTCACCACTCTCACAGTGAAGAATTTCTTCCTTGCATCTAATCTAAATCTACCCTTCTTCAGTTTAAAGTCATTGTTTGTATCCCTAACTGCCTGTGCAAAAGTTCTTTCTCTGCCTTTCTTGTAGGCTCCCTTTAGGTACTGGAAGGTTGCTCTAAGGTCTCCCTGGAGCATTCTCTTCACCGGGATGAACACCTCAGCTCTCTCAGCCTGTCTGCATAGGAGAGCTGCTCCAGCCCTCTGATCAAGTTGGTGGCCTCCTCTGGGCCTGCTCTAACAGGTCCATTGTGTGTGCTGCTGGGTCCCAGGCCTGAATGCAGCACTCCAGGTGGGGTCTTACCAGAGCAGAGGGGCAGAATCTTCTCCCTTGCCTTACTGGCCATGGTGCTTTTGGTACTGCCCAGGACACAGTTGGCTTTCTGGGCTATGAGCACACACTGCCGAGTCACATCCAGTTTTTCATCTACCACTACCCCAAGTCTTTCTCCTCAGGGCTGTTCTCAATCCCTTCACCCCCCAGCCTGAATCTGTGTTTGGGACTTCCCTGACCCAGGTGCAGAACCTTGCACTTGATCTTGTTGACTTTCATGAGGTTCCCATAGGCCCACTCCTGAAGCCTGTCTTAGGATCCTCTGGATGACATCCCTTGCCACTGCACCACTCAGCTTGGTGCTGTCTTGCAAACTGGCTGAGGATGCACTCAGCCCCACTGACCATGTTCCTGACAGTGATGTTAAATAGTAACATCATTGTTATTGGTCCCAATATGGAATCTTGAAGAACACCACTTGTCAATCGTTTCCACTGGAACAGTGAACCATTGACGGCAACTTTGAATGCAACCAGCGCTTGTTGTAAAGCCACTTCAAATGAAGACATCTTGTATCCTTTCTAGTTTGAATTTGCAGGACTCACAAAACCTGTGTTTATCACTCCAGGATTCTCAGGGTGGTAGAGAAAATGATTTTCAGCATTATGGCTAGACAAATGCTGTTGTCCTTTACTGTGCTCAGTAAGAGCAAGAGTAGGTCTTAGGTACTTGGTTCTTTTGCAGGCTGGAAAGGTTGAAAGGTCAAACCACTCTTTTTCCAGTGCTTTTTCAGTGTTTTCACCTGAGGAAGCAGAGGAATGTGCAATGCTGAGAGTCCCCGGGGCGTAAAATGCATTGGCACTGGATGAAGGCTGAATAGGTTGGCTATGTGTATGGAAGCAAGCACTTAGCAACTACTCAGGGGATAGTGGAAAGCATTCCAGCCCATCAGACAGCTTCACACAAGTGTGTGCAATGTCCCCATAAGCTCTTTTTACAGTGGTATAACTCCATATGGCAAATGAACACCACAGACTTTAGAGCACCTGAGAGCCATCAAAGCATTTTAACTAGGGCCTCTTTTTGTAATAGACTAAATGATTTCCTGATAAATTTCAGCTGCTTTGTTGTAGATAGCACCATCTACCAATGTATGTCTGAAATGTTACTTCCTAAATGTCAGGAGTAGCTTAATACTAGATAATTGTGTATCATAAAGCTAACTCTGGCATTTGATGGCACTTCACATTTAGCAATAAAACATGATGGCAGACATTGAAAAAAGTCACCTGTGACTTTTTATATTTATTTTGACTGATTTTTTTGCTCTGAGAAGCGTTATAGGAATGTCAAGACAATGCCCTTTACATAAAAGCAGTGAGTAGCTGGTCCTCATGCACTCTGAGCAGCTTTTTTGTTCTCAGTATTTAAGGTTAACGCGTTCTCTAGAAGTCTTAAAAAGAGAAATTTAAGAATTTTTATTTGACTTCTATTACTGAACTTCTATTGACAAACAGGGCAAATAATAGGATTTCATTTGACTGATGAATTAAATGAAGTTTACAGTGTTTTGACTTGAATAATTTGCAACATATTTTGATCTTTTGCTTGTAATAAAAACTATAATTTGTTAGAATGGATTTTCCATAATGTCTAAATTGACCTGGTAAATGTTTGTTTTTGTGCTAATTATTATTTTAAACACCAAAAGCTGCTGGCATTCATGTATAGCTGTCATACAAAGCACTGTAACTTTGAAGACAATGCAGAGGTTACACATTATTTCTCTCCTGATTAGTTAGGCCTTTATAATCTAGCTTCTATTTGAACAAATTGCTTACTCTCTGGTAGTTCTTTAAATTATTGTACTTTTTTAATACTAAAAGCAGTTACAGAATTAGCAATATTACTGAAGTACATTTCTTAGATACATCAAGGAAATTGTTGTTAGAAAGAGGTTGCAGTTGCTGTGCATTGTTCCTATAAACTATCTTATTACTTGGAAGCAACAGAAGCAAGTGCATTTTGTATTTATGCATGTGTTAGGAAAACAGGTGTTCTGATCTGAGTGCTAAATATTTCAGAATATATAACAATTGTCTAAAAGTCCTATTCAAAAATGCTTCAAACTTCATTGTTTGAATAAAAGAAGTGTCACAAACTGGATTCTCTCAAAGTGCAATTTTAAATTTATAGCGTAGGTGGGTACAAAAGACTCCTATTATCAACAAGCTGCTTTCTATAAATAATATAACAATTATTTTACTTATAAAACACCTACCTTGGATGACTTCTCAGAAGAAAATGAATGAGCTTTTTACCACAGTGTTATTGATGACTTTGTCAGTGTCTGAGCTTGATGTGAATGGAAGACCGATGGAGCTGAGTAATGAGGAGAAAAGGGGAGATCAGGAGAATAACCTGACAGACTCAACCAGGAGTATGTTAGCCAAGAAAAGTTGTTTTACCATTTTGTTAGTGCTGTGCATGTGTTTACATAGCACGAGAAATGGGTGAGGAAACTTTCCCTGTCACCTCGGTAGTCTGACATAAACTAGTGAACATGGTCTGAGCTAAAGGTGCAAGGATTGCCTGTGGGAATCAAAACTATACTGATTCTTACTTTTTCATCCAGGTGGGCAATAATTTTTTTCATTTTTTTTTTGGTTTTAGGGATTCCAGGCAGTGGAAAATTCAGGGTGCTTTAAACATGAACATAGTTCCACATAAGTTGGAGACAGGGTAGGAAAAAGAAGGAGAGGGTTTGCTGTTTCAGCTAAAAAACTCTGCACTTTGACTTATCCAAAGACATTCTAGAAATCAGCATCAGATCTAGAAATAGAATGCAATTATACTGCTTCCCAGTCTCAATACTGCCCTTACTTACTCCAGTCACAGTAAATCCTTCACTTGGAAATATGTAAATGTTTGTGTTCATACAATGGAGTATTTTTGCTTTTGCAAAATTATTCCTGTTCTATTTGGTATTTTAATGTAGGCTATTTGGATCATATCATAATTGTTCATATTGTGGTGTGATTTTGAATAGGACTAGAATAAGTTATATTTTATCAGTGTATACATTTTTGTAATAGTTTGTGAAACAAGCAAGCAACAGTTACTCTGCCTTAGCTCTGCCTCTGTTTAAAATTGTGGAAGAAAAATATCAGTGATTTTCTATCCTGTTTTCTTTCCCTTTTTCTGTTCCGCTGAACCTGTTTCACTCATTAACATGTGCAATATGCAGATATTCTGTGGGTATAAAAGGAAACTCATAGCTATTATACATTGGCTAATGCCACAAAAAAACTTTGAGAGCAACAACTTAATAGGAATCTGTGAATCCACCACAGAAAAGGAACAACTAGTGAAAGCTGGTGAACTTACTTAGCCAACATAGTTGAATTTGGGGGAAAACAATTAATTTAACACACCTACCTGCTAGAAGAGCTCAGCTGAGCTAGAAGCATGACCAGAAAACACATATGTACATCAGCAACCTAGGTCCAACACACACGACTTCTTTTTATTCTAATTAAAAAAAAAATCAGAAATATGAAAGAAAACAGTCATGTCCACAAAAAGTTTGAGTTGCATATTTTTCTGACCCCACGGAAAAGGCTCCTGTGGAGAAATCCTTGGTCATGGGACACTGAGAGAGAAATATCTTGGAAGAGAGGTTCAGATGTCACACTGCGAAACAATGCTTAGCATGGTAGTGTTTTAGACTGTGTGGTTTGGCCTCTGATGAACAATTCTTGCCGTAAAATGGAAAGTGCTAAATGAGTTGTGCTCAGGGCACTGGGTTGAAGTTGACAGCAGAACTTGTTCATTGCAACCCTATCTTGTCCTGTTCTTAACCCAAGGAACTGTTCTGCTGGGGCAGCTGTTCTGGACGTGCTTTGTGTGGCATCTCCAGCCACTGTAGGCTAACACAATGTCAAACAACAGTAATAAGTCAAGAGTGTAAGCCAGGCTGTAGGTAATGGTATAGAGACAGGAGGAAACTCGTCTTGGAAGATGGTCTTATAATATAAATACAAACTCCTGTGGAGTTTATGACTTCTTCCTCTCAAACCTCTGGTACAGCTGGAGGGCCATATTGGAGCAGGCCGGTTTAGCAGTTCTGTGGTCCTACTGAGAATAAGCTGATGCACTATGAGCAACCTACTGTAATGTTGTTTTTATATTATTCCCACCTTCATAACTACTAAGTACTCATTGTATTTAAAACACTGATCTTTTTAGCACTGTTTAAATGAAGCTCAACTAAAATGCACAGGGGCTCACTAGCATTATGAACAGACCTTGTTGTACATCAGGGAGTTCAGTCAGATTCTTAAATTCTTAAACTGTATTGATTGACTTTATGGCATGTATTTGTACTCTGAGCTCCTGAAAACTAACTGTCTCCAGAAAGGAAGTTCTGTGTAGTGAGAGGAATTCTTCAAATACTGCAGCATAATCAACACTGATTCACCGATCTACTGATGCCTTTCTCACTTCCCAAAGCAGATTTTTCTTTTCAAGTGATGCAACCTTTTCTTGACATCTGTGCACCCATCACTCTTCTACTGAGGACCCATTTGCCTGTGCTGCCTTCATCTAACCTTATCCAACCTCTATTCTGTCTTCAGTTTTTTTCCAGGCTTAGCTGTTACGTCAAAATCCCAGAACTGTCATGGAGGTCCTGCACAAATTGCAAACTGGGGATTAAGGAGCATAAGTCACTTCTGAAAAGGTGTTTAGAGCATATATAAAGTGAATGCTCCCCTTTACAGCTGTAAGTTCACGTATTCCCCTGTTGGTTGGACCGACAGATCTCCAAGTGTGTTCTGCATGGGTCTGGGGAGTTTAGGGGAATTGAGGTGAAAGAAAGACAATGCAGGTTTCTTTCTAGATCTCAAAAAGAAAGTCTCAACAAAAAAAGTCTTAACTTCTTTAATGAGACAGAATAAGAACATGAATATAGGTAGCAAATAAATCTTATATCCTTTCAGATACTGGGCATTCCACATTGGTGTAGCATCAGTTGGAGTCCAGATGCATTTTCTCTGTGCATTGCACAGATCCAACCCTGTCTGTGGAGTGAACCTCTCTCTTTTGGTCCCGCAAGGTAAAACATGATTTCCTTACAAGAAAACTGCTGTATTCCTAAGGGCTGTTATGAGAACTTCTTGCCACACTTTCAGATAAAGCAAGACCACCCAGGTAGTGCAACTCCTGGTGCTGAGTGGGAGCTACCTGCAGGCTCCTCTGTTGCTGTTAACTGAGTGAGTTTGTCCTGAAGCCAAGGAATCTGAACAGCACTGCACAGACCCACAACCCCTCAGGTTAACTGTTCTGTGGGTTACTGACTCCTGGAAGTGCAATGTTTTCTCAGTCAGGACCAAAACAAAGACAGAGTGAGAATCAAAGAAAGAGATGTTGCATTATGAATTCTGGGGTTTTTTGATTGTTCAGTACTAAGCCCATCACTTCTCTGTGACAGCTCGCACATCAGTACCTTGCCAATGTAGGCTTGTGAGGTGAAACTGGCAGGTGAGAACACTGATGCCCAGTCTTTCACAAGCCTAGAACCTCTACAGACTTTCCTGGTTTTGGGCTGCAATGTCTGCACATTTATCTGCACAATTAATGAGTATCCCATACATCTGTCTTTTGATAATTGTGCAGGGGTATTTATGTCTGTTGCTCGCCTTTTATTTTTCCCTACATTTCATTTCCTGATGCTTCAGGAGACTCTGAGCAGATTCTTACTTTTATCTCAGTGTTAAAATTTCTGTAGACAGCAATCTAAAATGGCAGGGAGAAAGATGGCTCAAACTGGAAGTTCTCACTGTGTACCTGGAAGAGCAACCATGGAGGAGTAATGCTACTTGTAAATGAATGCAGAACATGAGGTTATATCCTCTGAGATTAATCTTTGAGACTACTCATTTCCTTAGTTCATGAAAGCACAGGGTGGCAGAAAGGTCCCCACTTTATTCGTAGATGAAGAAAAGGGGATCTGAGACCATTTTAGATAAGGTGAGCTCACTTATTTTCAGTAACTCAGATAAGCTGAGGAGTACCAAAGTACCATGCTGCCTGGCAAAGATTTCACATTATTATATTATTGAGGAGACAGTCGTGACTCCATCTTGTGAGCCTTGACTGAAAATGCCTTTAAATAGCAAGTATGTCTGTGTTTGTGGTTTTACATTGTTAGACTTGACATACAAACAATGAAATGAGAGGAGTGTTAAATATAACTCCGTGCTTGGAATGCCATGCTTATGCAAGAAACCACACCAAACTGTGAAGGAAACAAGGAAAAAAAAAATCTCAAGTATTAGTGGGAAACAAATGTGCTTTGTTGTTGCCAGGCAAAGCATACAGAGGTAATAAAACAAAAGGGATTTTGGAAAAGGAAGAGAGGCAGAGATTCAACCTGGAGTCTATTTTCTTGTTTCACTCACCTCTCATTTTAGGTGTAGAACAACCTAATATCCACATCTGAAATGCTTCACAGATATTCTGCTGGTGGAATGGGATGGGCATTTGTCAAGAGCAAAGTCCACATCCTGTTTATGCTCTAACTGTTGTTTGTTTTGAAAGCTTTCTGTGGGCTTTAAGACAGCAACAAGGCTCACCTCTGAGCTGAGTAATTTCTAAAATTTTGTGTAAGCACAATGATGCTTAATTAGGAATGGAAGTGCCCTAAATGTGCTGGTTTCACTACAGCACACAAACCCCATCACAAACACTTTCCTAGCTATTGGGGACTTTAAGAAGATCACTTCCTATCTCTTCCCTCTCCTGTGTACTTAGAACTTGTAACTTTCCCTTTTTATAGCAAGCGTGGTGATAATTTAGGTTTTGCCATCCTAAATTGACTTCTGCAGTTAAGGTCCTCCTAACCAGGGGCAGTCCTCTGCTATGGGAATATTGCCTGTGGAATAGCTCTCAGTGGGTCTTTTTTCAGCTGTTCCCAAAGCTGCAGAGCTGCACAAGGCTTAGTGTGAGAAATGATGCATGGGAGAAGGTTTCACAGCCCCAGCTCTTCCAGTTTTTGCCCATGAGACAAGTGTTAACAATTTATTGTATAGGTCTGTATTTCAGGCTTCCATTCTGAAAGGATGTTCTTGCATTACAGAGTCCTCATGGATTTGCATATGGGCACAGAAGCCCCTTTCAGTGGGGCTTTCACAGGCTGTACTCAAGCTGTCATGGAGCTACTCAGGCTGTGTGAAACATGCAAGGTAATGGCCATTTGTCCCATTTTCCACTACACAAACAGCTAGCATTCTTGCCTCTTTAGTATCATCTTGACAATGAATACCTGTGCCATTCTGGCTTTTAAGGTATTTTCCTCAAATTTCTATTGTTTTATGTGTGTGCATAGAGGAACATGTCTACTGTAAAGTTTCTGAGAAGACATCCACCAGCTACAAAGCATTATACTGCCACTGCTTTTAACTATTTGTTTAGCAGCATTTAATTGGTAGAAGACAATTTCGCTGATTGCACTTAACAATAATGAAACACTTACTGGATTCCCTCTAATAACATTTTAAGTAGGGAAGAAACCACTGCCCACACATATTCTAATCAGGAGCTTCCACCGAGTTTAATTAAATCACATAAATGAGACTCCTATTGTTCTTATCCTACACAGCCTCCCACTTCTTAAGTACCAGAACAGCTCAGTTTTAAACAATCTCTTGGAAGTTAATAAATCCAGGCTGTGATGACTGAAGTTGAGAAAAGTGTCAGAGACTTTCAGAGACACTGTCCTGGCAGTAAATTATTTTCCTCAGTGGCTGCATAAGATGATGTGCTGTGAATTCATTTGGCTGCAGTCAATGAATGATACCAAAAGCAGCCACAAATAATAATGAGGGTGAAGGTTGTTTTGTCTTATTATTCCATTCCGTTTGTTTTACATTATGCCATGACTTGGGGAGGAGGGCTGTTGTACTCCTGCCCCCTGCAAGAGATGGGGTATGGAGAAATTGGTAAAGCAAACAGCCATTGGACATGAGTAGTGGGACTCTGTTTTATTTTGTTCTGTTCTGTGCTTCTGTAATTGGCAGAGAAATAATGAGGAATTTTTTTCCTTTCAGTGCTATGTATTAGAGAAAAGGTGAAATGTCACAAAGTTTTAACGGTTTTTGGAAAGCAGCTGCAATGTGGAGAGGAATAAAAAGGTCAGAGACACCCCCAAGATATGAAGCTCCGTTCCAAAGCTTCACTTTTGTGCCTTTGCAGATCTAGAATGCATTGTATACCAGAAAAAGGGGCACAGCTAGATCCTTGTTTTGCAGAATCAGGTGTTCTGTTTAAGGCCTATACTTTCTGGTAAAATGGAGAGGTCTTTCCCTCTGTGACCTTTTATCTGAGCTGAGTGGGAGCCATGGCCATGTATTGATGATATTAGGGAGACAAATTCTGTCATTAGCTTTCATATTTTTCCTTTTCCATGCGTTGTCCTGTTTTCTACTCATGACTTTGTCTTTCTGAGCTGAGTAATGATCTGCACAGCTCTCTGTTACTAAAGAAATGTTGAAAGCAGGCCTTATCATGTAAGGTGATAGCACACACCTATGCACACAATTATAGCACTTCATTACCATGACCAGAAAAGGTACCTAGAAATAATAAAATATTAATTTTCATCCCACTTTTTCCAGTAAAGAGGAATTATTTGGGATAGAAGAAAAACAGCTAGTTCAACACTCCTGCTTCAATTAGAGTTGGTTGCTCAGAGCCTTCTCCAGTTTGATTTTGATTATATTGAAGGGTGGAGACTCCACAACCTCTCTAGGTAACCTCTTTCAGTCATCAACCACCCTTGCCATAAAAAATGTTCTGTTATATCTAATTTTGTGGATTTCCATTTGTGCCCATTGCCTCTTGTCCTGTTACTGTGCCCCATAGAGGAGTCTGACTCTGTCTTCTTTACTGTCTCTCATCAGATATTTACACTCATTGATGAGATTATCCCTGAGTCTTCTGCTCTCCAGGCTAAACCATCTCGAGTCTCTTCTTCTATGTCACATCCTCCATGTCCTTCAACCACCTTCATGACACTTTTCTTTTTCATCTCTCTCTTGTACCAGGGAGTCCAGAACAGGACCCAGCATTCCAGATGCAGGCTCACCAAGGGCTGACTAGTCTCTAAATACATAATGATTTGTCTCAATTGCCTTCTTGTTCATAGCATATTTCAAAATTGTTTATAGGATTACTTGTTCCATCACCTTTCTGAGCACTGAGGTTCAGAAAGGCCAGGCTGTAGCTCGTCCCATCCTGCTTTTGTCTTTCTTGAAGACAGAAGTGATGTTTGCTTTCTGCCAGCTCCCAGGAACATTCCCAAGTTGCCATGATCTTTCAAAGGTAATTGAGAGTGACCTTGATAAATGGGAGGAAGTATGAACACAAATCTAGCTGCTGTGGTTATGAGTTGCCTATCTGCTTGCTTGCCTTGAACTTGTCAGCCATTTCAAACATAATCACTTAGATTGGAAAGACACACATTTTATATGCGGTTTTCAAGGTATGTTACTCACTTGTGCCAAAACTTGAAGTGCTAGAGTCTGATTCTGCCTCTAAGGTTGAATTCTTGCTGGTGCTGATCAGTATTGTCTTCGATGGCATTGCAAAAATCAGAACATGTTAGAGGGGACAGCTATTTATGTGATTATAATTATTCTCTGCAGAAGTTTCAGATTCTCTGGCAACAAGCAAAACCAGTCATCTGTTTCTCTCTGTGCAGTTGTATAAACATGGACCACGCTCATCCTTTGTGAGAAGAGTGATGTAATGAAATCTCCATTTGTGGTATTAATGCTTAGCAGCTGTGATCTTTTTGTGCATAAATAAAAGTTCATGTGCCCATCCGTGATATCTGATATTTTTGATACCTGGTTCTTTCAACATGACTGTACTATGACAATCTATTTAAGAAACACAGTTGCTGCCCAGTCAAAAAGACACTATGTTTATAACTTTTAAATGGCTGATTTTCCCCCCTAACAACAGTGCCTTGCCCTGCCTGGTCAGTTATAGAGTTAAAAAAGAGTGTACCAAGAGTTCTCTTTTTAGTTCTCCTACAAGCTTTTAAGACCGTGATACTTAATTACAAACCTTTAAATTGCTCATGGGAGTGTTAAGCACCTACAACTTCAGACAACACTGTTTGTGATTAAAATACCTTTAAACTAAGCCTGAAGATCTCTGATTTGTTAGGAAGCTGAAATATTTAAAATTAGTGGTATTTCAGCAGCTTTTTGTTTAAACTTTACTGTGTCTCATTTCCTAAGTTGTGGACTTAGCCTAGAAATTTTGATTCATTAGGAAATGGCAAGTTGAACGTGCGTCAGCAGTGCCCTGGCAGCCAGGAGGGCCAACCCTGTCCTGGGGGGCACCAGGCACAGCATGGCCAGCCGGGCAAGGGAAGGGATTGTCCTGTTCTGCTCTGCTCTGCACTGGGGCGGCCTCACCTCCAGTCCTGGGGGCACTTTTGGGCCCCACAATTTAAGAAAGATAGAAAACCACTAGGGAATGTCCTAAGGAGGGTGACAAGGATGGTGAAGGGCCTTGAGGGGAAACCCTGTGAGGAGTGGCTGAGGTCACTTAGTCTGTTCAGCCTGGACAAGAGGAGACTGAGGGGAGATCTCACTGCAGTTACAGCTTCCTCATGAGGGAAAGAGGAGGGGCAGGCACTGATGTCTGCTCTGTGGTGACCAGTGACAGGACCTGAGGAAATGGCCTGACGTTATGTCAGGGGAGGTTTAGATTGGGTATTAGGAAAAAGCTTATCACTGGAACAGTGTGGGCACTGGAACAGGCTCCCTGGGGAAGTGGTCACAGCACCAAACCTGACAGTGTTCAAGAAATATTCAGACAACAATGTCCCAACATCAGACACCATGCTTTAGATGTCTGTGTCTTGCAAAATTACTTCTCTAGAATCAGAGTCATAGAATATCCTGAGTTGGAAGAGACCCACAAGGATCAAGTCCAGCTCCCAGCTCTGCAGAAGACAATCCCCAGAATCACATCATGTGCCTGAGAACATTGCCCAGGTGCTTCTTGAATTCTCTCCTGACTACCATTAAACTCTGAACATGCAGTTTTCACTTACTTTGGCCAAAATACTTTTTTTCCTCATACTTTTGTATGAAGGACAGCTATGGGGTGTATTTCTCTGTCTTGGATTTAACATAAACCATATTAGCATAATTTTCTTGTTTTCAGTTGTCTCATATCACTTAGAGTTAACTTTTGTACTTTCTAAAATTTTGCTTCAATTTCTATTAAAAAAACAAGCTAAACAAGGATTTATTAGAACTTCTGACACTATCCAGCCTGAGGCTCTTCAAAAAATTCAAGACATTTTCTGAGCATTTTCAACAGTGATATGAATATCTTACAAATGGTTGATACTGTGAAAACTCTAAATTGTGGTACGTGAGATTTCTCTTGCACACACACTTTTAGTTATTAGGCTGTGAACCTGCTCTAGTATCTATTTTAAAGAAGCTGTGGTTTCAAGGGCTTAAATCACCTTTGAACATAAGCAAATATTCACCAACATTTCTGTCAAATAGTTGTGTGCACAGTGGTCAGGCTGGGCAAGCTCTGCTAATGGTCAGCTTATTGTCAAATGAAACAAATCTCCTGAGATCTCATGTGTAAGTAATGTACATTCAAGACAGGAACTGCTGAAAAAAGGGATCAAGCACAGAGTACATAAATGTGAAGTTTAAACCAAAGCTTATGATCTGGTTTTGCCAAATCTTCTGGGCTTGCTACAGCAAAGAAGAATGAATTTGAGAACACCCAGTAAAGTAGCTACATTAAAGGGATGAAAACTAGGAGGAGTAAGCTGGAAGAAAACATAAGGACCTTTTGAGTACAATGAATATGAAGAATGCTCAAATCATGGTCCAGGCAGTTGGGGGTTTGATGATTTAGGATGGAGTATGGTGGGTAGGCAGATGATGAATTTCCCCTTGCAGCATTCAGTGAGGCAAGCCAGGATCTGAGTTGTCAGCTGTCTATTTCCTTTCTTTGTCAGACTGGTTAAAAAACTGGTGAGTTGTAGCAAGGGGCAGGGTATTCTTGTTTGTTATTCATACTTCTTGCTGAATATTCAACTTCTTGCTGAATACAAGTGAGTCCATTGGCCCTACTTGATCGAGGTGGGGGGCAGATAGACAAGATAACCTCCAGAGGTACCTTCAAACCAAAACCCCTTTGTGATTCTGAGAACAATGGATTTTCCAAGGTCAGAAAAAAGATGTTGCAATAAGAACTCTGCAGATGAGTCTGCTGAAGAATCAGAGCCCTTCCTATAAATCTGAAGTTTTGTTGTCTGATGCTGTGTGGGAATGACTGTCTATGGTGTCTCAAGGATTGTATTCTCATGTCTCTAAGATGAGACCACAGTTAATGACCATCAGCTAGTGGCAAGATGGTACTTTTTTTTCTCGGTCAAAATAGATGTGATCTAGGTAGGAACTGATGGTATATAAGATAGCAACAGTGGGCAGAAAGTACTGAGTGGTTAATGTGCTGTTGATAAGCTATGTAGGATAATGCCCAGAGCATCAGATTACATTATTAATGCTATACTGAAAGGAATATCAAAGGGCTTTTGTGGTTTGTGAAGTAAACTGTTTTCACTTGGTAGTAAATACAAGATGATGATGCAGGCAAATGATAATCATGAAACGACAGCAAACAAGCTTTAAAAATGCCAATGCATTTTTAAATGAAATCAGAAATGAAATTAGGGTGAAATGTATTCGTTTACAGAATAATTTTTTACTTTTTCATAAAAAATAAAGCTTTGATCAGAAATGTGTCTGGCTATGAGCTAAAGAGGCTACTGCCTCAAATGATCAGTCAGTTGTGGCTTTCTGTATTGGAAGAACCAATCCTTTTAGAGTGATGTCACCTGCAGAAATGAATAGGTAGATTGCAGCTGTTAGTCTCTGCCCACATGGGACAAAGGGCATATTTTTCCCCAGGAAATGAGAGCCAGCACTTATTCCTTATGACTACTAATCAAAACCCTTTTAAGCAAAGAAAAGGAGGATAAAACACAGACACATACATTTTCTTTCCTGCTCCTGTGGTCTAGGTAAGAATTTGATAGTAGTCCAAATATTTTCTCTGAGAAGGATTTAATGATAGAAGTTCATCTGCTTTGATTGTCTGTTTCTGAGCATTTCTGAGCATTGTCTGAATCTTCTGTTGGAACATTCAAAGGAAAACTATTTTTACCGGTTCTGTAAAGCTCCTTTTCTAGAAATAAAATGGAATTATCTTTATAGTAGAGAGAGCTATTCTTTTATCCCTAAACTCTGGTGCTGGTGTTCCTGTGTATTGAAGCCAAAGGATTTCTTGGAACACATTCAGACTTGCTCCTTCGAGTGTCTTTGGTGTCATTTACACAGATTTTTCCTTCTAAAGCATTAAGATTATCTTGATTTGTGAAGAAACCGCTTTAAAGGTGACTATGTCTTTATCACTTTGCTAATTTTTTTAAGTCGACGATAAAATAATAATTAAAAAAAAACTCCTTGACTTCACTCAGACTTGAAACTCAAAACTCCCAAAACTTGACTAGAAAGACAAAGTATCATCACTCTACATACCTTGGAGACCATTCCTGAATTATATTTTTATTTGTAAGGGGAAAAACTGATATTTTATACTCTGGGGCTCTGGAAAATTTCACACTCTGCTACTTAATGTCTAAACTTCTCAATGAGGTTTCTAAAATGCCAAAAAAGTTTGCAACATGAGAATGAATGATGGGAAGTATTTTGAATATGCTAATTAATTAGGAGCTAGATTAATAGTCTAATTTGCAAGGATCATTCCTTACTAAGGTGCTATTCTTCTACATGTACTTTAGGTAGACCATACATGCTACATACTTTCTCTACTTAGTCACAACCATCTTAGTTTCTTGTCATATTTTTTTCCAATATTAACTCAAAATACTTATCTTTCTTACTACAGAAAGGATAACCCCTTCCTAGGTCTTGTTTTGCTTGAAAGTATTCCAGAACAAGCTGTTAGAATGATATTCCTGTGGATACACAAAAGCCTGTGGCTCACTGGGCCAGAGAGCTTCCGATATTCTCCCTGTGCCTCCATAGAGCACAACTCTGCATTTGTAACAATCTGCCAATCTTCCTTGTGCACCTACTGTCCTGGGATCACCTTGCCCATAAGCTTATTCAAAAGCTCTCAACTGCTCAGAAACCATTTTGTATCTCTCTTTGTACCTCATGCTTTAGTTCAGGGAGGAAATAGGGCCCCTGCTGTATGTACTGAGAGAAAGTGACTGTACCACTGCAAGGGATGTTGCTACTTGGTTCTGTCACAGACATTTGAGCTGATGGGGACAGGACTTTGAATCCATTTAACTTGCTTTTCTGTGCCAGTGTGTGCCTTCTGAAAAGGCACAGGTCTGCTGGACGTCAGATTCTTCTCTGGCACATGACATGTCAAAGGAGAGACCCAAAATCCAGGTAGAGATTGCTGTGGAGCTGCCCTGCTGGAAAATATAAGACAAACTGCAATAAAATCCAGTAGGTGTGTTTAGTAAGCTAGTTCCAAATGATGGCCAAACATTTCTCCTTCTGGTGTGTTAATCTATGTGGCTCTTCATGTGCTTAGTTTATGAGCAATGCCAGATGTTTAATGCTTGCTTGTTAAAACTAAAACAACAACTGTGTAGCTGTACCAAGTATGCCGCTCATTTCTCTTCTTGTTGGAAGGAATATTTCTTTCTGTTTGGCTGGCTGCTTACCTCAAGGTAAAGGAAACCATCAGTATTAAATGCAACGAATGGCATCACTGCTTGATTTCTAGAACTGCTTTTACAAAGACAAGAAAACAAGAGAGGAAAAGTTCTTTGGCACACGTCTTGATCAGTGTTTTGAGCTCTTAGTTATGCTGTGTGCTTAGTTTTGGCAGTTTGCCTTGAGACAGTGAATAAAACTCTCTGCATATTAAAAGGTAATATTAAGTGTTGTTTGCTAAAGAAGAATACTATTTAAAAAAAGATAAGGCAAAATGTTCGCTACCTCTTGTCTGCCTCACTTTCTTGCCTTCTCACTTTCCTACTGGGTGTGGTCGGGCAGAGTAGGGTAAAGCATGGCAGTTTCTTCTATTTTACAGCTATGTGACATTTCGTACTAAGCACTCCAGGCATCCTGATCCTTGGGCACCCTGGTCTAACAGCAAAACAGTCTATTTTTATATATTTGGAAACTTTGTTCCGTTGAAAGAATTGTGATTTCTTGGGCTAAAAGGATGCTGAGAGATCTTCCCCGATTCTGAAACAGCCAACAGTCCATAGCACTTGCCTTGAACCCAGACCAGAGTGGTCCCAGGTGATATCTCTGACACCAGGTATTCCCTTTAGCAATGGACTCTTTTATGGCAAGGGGAATGTTTGCAGATTTTTTTTATTTCAACATCTCTTGTTTCTCCTGATAAAGGGTGCAGGGAGGGGGTGGGTGGGGTGGAGTTGGAGGGGGAGAAGAGGAAAAGGTCAAATAACAATTTCTTGAGAGATTAAACTTGTTCTGTCTTTAATTTATTAACTCTCACTGGCTGCTTAATTTTGTAATTAATCAAAAGAACAAACTTTTATTAAAGCATTTTGTCAGTGTGGTCAGAAAGCAGAATAAGAGATAGAATAAGGACTCCTGGAAAAGGCAGAGAGCTGTCAGGAGAATATTTACATTTAGGGCTGGTGATTTTAACTGATGTAGAATCCAGCAACTTGTGAACCTTGAGACTCTATTTATATATTCTCCTCAGCATGAGGACATATAATGCTAGCTGTCCTCTTTTTCCTCTTTCTTGGATGGTTGGCTGATGGTACTGTAAAACACCTCCTTTGGAAAAAGAAGAGCCTCCCAAGGCTCTTCTCAATACATCCTTTGTGAACACAGTGACTTGGGTATGTCACTGTCATGTACTGAGTACATATGTGTACTCACCTTGTTTGACCTCTTCAGTTTCCTGTGTTTTAAATCCATCCTGTTATGTCAAATTTCAGTCCAACCCAACAACGACGGTTTATACAAATACAGTTAATTTACCTCTATGCAGAATGCTTTCTGTCTTCTTATAGCCAGCATTTAAGGTATGAAAACACCTCATCAGGTTTTTTTAGAAGAATCATTGTCATGTGACTGGTATGTCTATAAATCTTATTTTTCTTATATCCAACCAATTGGATTGGAAGTACTATGGTAAGAATTGTTTTTTTCAGGGAAGCAAAAATTCTCAACAACTCCTTTGCTAGAGAACGTTTTCACTTACTCGAAATTAATTTGTGCAGAGGCTACACTTCAAGAAGCAGGAAACCAGATACCTTTTTTTTTTTCCTTTCTTGTAGTACACTCACAATTTCTTTCCAACTCACAGGGTAATTTTCAGCTAGTTTAGTCAGGTTTTGGATAAACGTCTCTCTCTTATCTGTCATCTAGAAAAATGCAGAACATTCTAAACCTCATGGAATGACAGAATTAACTGCACCATCCTTAGTGAACACTGTGGGTCTGGGAGCAAGTTCTCTTCCATTGCCATCAAGCAGCCCCGTCTTTATTCTTTACACTTACTATTCAGGAGCTGTTGATTGTGGTTACTATTGAAGAAACTTCCACAGCTGTCAAATAGACCTTAAAACAAGCAGAAATGCCCTGTGGAATATGTGACTTGAGAAAAATTAGGGGTTACATGCTTCAGATATCTTGTTTAAATGTAAGTAAAATTTCAGAGACCAAGTTCCCTATGCCATTCACAGAGAGAGGTCAGTGTCTGAAAGAGAAGGGAAGGAATTCTGAACTCCTTTACTGTATACCCGATGCAGACAGTCTGAATAGCACTTCTAATGCAGCTTAGTATCTCCAGAAGAGCTTGGAGATTGTTCTAGTTCACAAAACTGGCTAGCTGTCAATTAGTGGAGGCTGTGATGGTGAACTTCCAAATTGTAATGGCCACTTTTTTTTTCACCCTGCTAAAAAAATTTGATGTTTGTCTTCAGCTTCTGTTGCTCAGAGTGAGTTTGCAGTGGTTTCTAGAAAAAGGACTCTGTCATCACACCATTCCCTACAGGTCATGCCAGGTCTGCATTACTATTGTGTCCGAGCTGAAACCAGATGTAGTGCTCCACTGAACAATGCTGCTCTGAAAAGAAGCTATGTGGATTTTGCTTAGTCTTGTCTTCTGCTGCCTCACTTTTGAAATCCCTCCACTCATCTGCAGTCAGCTGGACTCATGACTCCAAAACCTATAAAACTGATGATGATAATAATGAATTTTAACGTCCAATAGCATCTTCCACATGTTGCTGTACTACTCTCTAAAGCCTGGACTACATTTTTGAAGCAGATGGTTAATGGGATACTGGAAGACATGAGTGAGAGCATTGTTTCCTTTATACCTTTTTTTAAGTCCTAGAATCCAATTAGGCATTATACTGCTGCAAAATAATTACAGAGTGAATGCTGTTCACTGAAATACTTTGTATCATGCAATTTCCCGCCCCCCCTCCAAGTGCCCTGGAGCTGTTCTAAAAGAGCACTGAGCTGTGTGGGAATATGGAGATGAATTTGTGCCAAAACACGGTCGGACACAGCTGGAGTAGAGAATGATAGGCTTAGAAGTAAGATACTTGTAGAGCTAAGTTACCTTTTGCTTCTAGGTTATATCTTGCTGTGCTTTCATTAATGAGATATTTCAACACCTAAATAGCTGTTGATGACTTTGGTCAAAGTTAATTGCAAATTAATTCTTAGCTCCTACACATTTTGGGGAAAAAAAAAAAAAAAAAAAGGAAAGGAACATGAAGAAATAAAACCCCCAATTTCAAGTTTAATGCAGTCCTGCACATATATACCATCAGTTCCTGGAAAGGATAATGGAGCCAAAATATAGACAGTGTTGTAACTGTTGAAAAGGTGTCTGTGTCTTAAAGCACATAAATTGCAGACAGAACTTGGTATGTTTGTCCTGGCTTTTGGTCCAGGCAGTTGTTTGCAAACCATGCCTCTGGAGTCACAGCAGATGAGGCAGTAAAGTAACCCAGCAAAGCTATTTTTCTTTTCCACTCTTTCTAACACAGAGACAGAGGATTTGGCCCAGGAAGAAGTATTGCAAATCTTGGCCCGTATGCTGAGGGAGGAAATGCTGAAGCTGTTGGATGGACAGTACTGGACTTTTAAAAATCTTTTACTGCTAATCTTACTGTATTCCTTTTAAACCAATTAGATTTGATGTACCATGGCAAGAATTACTTTTTTCAGGGAAGAGAAAATTCTCAAGACTCCACAATGGCAGTGTCAGGCAGAGGAGCCCGGGGAGTACACCTGAGGGGATCAGAGAGTAGTAGACAGCCGCATCTTGAATGTCATTAAATTTCTTAGTGACAAAAGGAAATTGAGCAGAGGTTGTTGCAAAGAGGATAATCAGTGATTCTAACCTGGAGATAAGAGAGGACTAAAAAGGTACAATTAAAGGGAAAAAATTTTATTTCAGTATTTCCTGGGTTTTGGTGTGTCTTGTGCGTGCCATCTCCTCTCCTAATTATTTAGTTGTTTTTTTAACATTTAAAAGTCCATTATTTTTCTTTGGGAAAGTCACTGAGAGAGAAGATCAAGGCAAACCTACCTCACTGCTCTGGCTGACTTGTAACCTCATTGCAGATGTCTGGCAGGAACAGAGGCATTATACCTTCTGAGGATACTGTTTTTCATGCCAGGAATCAACTTCAAGCAGTTTTGCTCACATGGGGTGTTTTTACTGTATAATCTTTCTCTTCTTGTGCTGTTGTGAGTTCTTTGCTTTTGGCCCACATAGCAGCCAATGGTAGCTCAAATTTTCTTGACCCTGCCCTGTGATGATGCCTAAACTCCAATATGAGGACACCTGGTGACGTTCAGGGTTCAGTTGGAATTTCACACGGCATGCTGATGCATTTCACTGAGCTTTCATTGCACCTGTGCCTGCCCCTGAAATAATGATGAGAAATTCTTTAGATAGAGAATCATGTTGTGATTCAGATTTGATTTCAGGTAAATAAGCAAAAAATGGTTAAAATATAACAGTCCAGCTGAAACAGAAAAGTTTCATTTTTCTTGGTCTTGTAGCTTGGTCTCTCTGCAGTAGCATTTGTTAGGTTGTTTTAGGTTGAGTGTGTTTTCCAATAATTATGTCATCTGAATGGTGATTGCAAAGAATTTTAGTAGTCATCCCAGCTAAGCAAAAGTACATGAAAGAAATGATACACTCATCTGAAAACACTTGAATTTCATAGTGTGGTTTTTTTTTTTAATGTGGTTTTTCTGGTGCTTTCTGCCATGGAGTATCCTCCTTGGGAAATAGTTTCATGCTCTCTGAAAAACATATTCCAGCTTCCACTTTAAACCAGAAGACTATGTATGTGAAACCAGATCCTTATTATTTTTATTATTTTTTTTATTTTTATTCAGTTATGCTAATTAGGCTAGAAAACCTTTTTACAATGCCTTCTGGGAAATATGTGTTATGTGAACAAGACTTTTCCTGATATGGACTGAACATTACACTTGTATATGTCAAACACTAAGTAGTTATTCTATGGCGTCCCATTTCTCCTGAAAAATAAATAACACTCAGAAAATATTTCTGGTAGATGAATCTGAATTGGCAAGTAATTCAAATCCAAATAATTTTCTCAGGGCTATCAATTTCTTCCTCTCCTCCCTTCTCCCTGTGAAAAGCAGTCCCCAAGGATCTGTCTGAGAAAAGACTAATTTGTGGTGTTATGCAGAAGGCTGCTTAAACTTACAGCAATCATGAGATTAGAGTCATGATCTGAAGAGTTCACTTGGCATGCTCTTCACCTGTCTCTTGTTTGTGCTGCCTTGAGGCTTATTGAATAATTATATTAACTATACCCAGTGGAAAGGAATAATCACCTGAGATACAGGTCACTTGATTTCTCTTTGTGTGTTTGACTGGTCCTTAAGAAGCATCTATTTAAAGAGCTTGCACAGAAACTGATTTTCTGTAGAAAAGTGCCGTTAGATTTTTTTCCCCTCAAAATGCCTGTAAATATCAAGAATGGAGCATGGTAAGTTGGAAGAATGTGTTTCCACACTGACATTCTATAATGTAAGTTCTATCTGTTGGTATGCCATCTGTGGACAATATTCTTGCTGCATTCTGCTGAGCTGTAGAGCACTTGCATATCTGTAATTTTAATTTATAGCTGATCTAATCCATTGACTTATTTTCAAGGAGAATAAGCTATCAAGTGGACTGGAAATTTGATAATGTCACCTTTTTGTCTTCTTTTTGGACCTATATCTATAGTAAATGTATCGTGTTCAAAATGATAAACATGTACACCTTGTAAGAAGACAACTTTGAGCATTCTGGTTTTACCTGAAGGTGTTTGCAGCTGAATACATAATCAATTTATCACCTTTCCCAATTATTTATTTATTTATACAGAGTGAGCTTCCTTATTTCCAGAACTACCCATAAAGGGGGGGACTGGAGTGTTGGTGCTGAATGGGAATGGTCCCTTTGCTTTCATTCATAAAATTCATTATCTCTACTGCAGTTTTAAGTAGACACATTTCTTCCATTTTCTTTCCTCTGTTCATTGTGAGACTGGGAAAGTAGTGCTTCACAGAATAATGATTTCTTAGAACTCTTCTTCTTCAGAGGAAATAATGAGTGCTGTCGCCAGCTGTAGCACTATTAGCATGGTAGCTTTGTTACCAGCTTGATGCTTCCCACTGGGAAACCTCCCCTTTGATTTTTGAAGGATTCTGTTGGGCATCTGTAAAATTTCCCTTGCAGAGGAGATGTGAGACCTTCACAGGATTTATGGAAGGTAAATAGAGGTCCATCAGGGTCTGAACTTGTTCTGAATGCTGCTTACTAATGTGTATAATAATACCTGCCTTTTGTTTTTGCTTTGCAAGCCTGTTTAGATGAGTTTCCTAATCCCACTTCTGCATTGGAGTATCCTGTTTTTTAGTACTGATGAAACTAAATATTATATCTTTACTGCCCTCGATCCTCATTTTATGTCATAATGTGTTTACAGAAAGAAAGACCAAACCATGAACAAAAATATTGCATTCCTCTTACAGACAGAAGCTGTTTGATGAGAACTCACGCAAAACCTCCTGTATTTTGCAACTTACCGTGCTGTCATTCTCCAACCCCTTTTTTCTCCCATGCCTTCTCAACTACTTGTTTTTTGTGTGTTGTACTCTGAAGGCTCTGGTGGGATGCATAATGATATTGTTTCCAGCAAATTATTTTATCCAACCTAAATGAAATGTCACAGCACTGTACTTTAAATCTCTCAGTGCCTGGAGTGAATGCATTTGCAGATTTCTTGATGGTTTTTGGAAAGCAAAATCTTTATGGGAATGATTGATAAGGCCATGCTCCCACAGGATAACCTATAAGATTTTGATGTCCATCTATGTATTATACCATTTTTAGAGGCTTGGCCACCAAATCAGAAAATGAAACTTGTAGAAAGTTTTCCAGAAGCATTTTCAAGTTAGAAGAGAGACACTGAAATACAAGTAGGCAGTTTGCAGATCAAACTTCAAATTCGTTATTTCCTTTGAAATTGCTGTAATAGCTGGGGGGATTGTTTGTATGTGAACATTTGTAAACTTTTTTCAAAAAGAGTTATAATGATAAAATTAAAAAGTTGATCAGAAGCAGAATTACGTAGGCCCAAAAGTCATTACCAAAGGTTTTAGTAAAACCAGCTGTGTGTAATATTGATATGAGACAGAACAGAATGGCTTGTTCATAGCAGGCAAAGTTTCACTGCTTAATAACAACTACTTTGGATTCAGTCCAGTGAATAGTTTAACTCTATAAATAATGCAATCTTGCTACAATTTCCTTTCTCAAGATTTGGTCTCCTTAATGATTTCAAACCTGCCCTGTCGCATGGTATTATTACACTACTTTCAATGGTTGTGAATTGCTGACTTCTGGTAGCTTTGTGGACTTTTTTCCTGCTCTCTCTTTCAAATTGAAAGAGAAAAGAAAAGAGAAAAACGAAAAAGAGAAAAGAAAAGAAGGGTCCTACTGTCTTTGTGTGGCTCATTCTACTGGAACCTACCACAAAACAAGACTTCTTTTCATCTGCAGTATTACTTTATTAATTTCTCTTGGGAACTGCTTATTTAACTTTGGCAACTAATTTCAATATTGTTCAAAGCCAGGGGAATATGTGTTTCTATTTCATGCAGTTAAGAGTGGAAAAGGTGTGGAGATGACTGGCTCCACATCTTCACTAGTTGAAGGAACAGAGGTTCTGGATGTGGACCTTCATGCCAGGTATTGCCCTTAAGAATGTCTCCTTACCTTTGAAGTTTTTGGACATTCTGCTGTAAAAAGTGTATATCTTTTTCTGTGATCATACTTGGTCTTCTCTGAGTACAAAACACTCGGTACATATTTTTCAAATCAGGAATCATAACCCCCCAGTTCCTTAGGGTTTTAGAAAAAATGATGACTCTGTATTTTGGGTTTGTATCTGTGTGGTTTGTCTGGTGTTATTTCAAATTTTCTGATGTGACTGTGGTGGCAGCATTCATTAGCAAAGATCAGCATCCATGCAAGTACCTTTATAAACTGGAGTAGAGACATCACAGCACCTGCCAGAGGAGTGGATCCCACTTCCGTCCCTTTCCAGGGACCGGAAGGCTGGAAATCCTGGAAAGGACTGGAACTCCAGAAAGGCTGTGTGGAGGATGAAAGTGGAATTAATGCAGAGGGGAGCTGAAGTTTGACCAGGGAATGAGTCATCTCAGAGTTCACATTTGTGTGTGTGCGTGCTTTTGTGTATGTTTGGTTTTTGGTTTTGTTACTTTCATTTACTTATAGATGTCTAAACAGGAATCAGATGTAGCTACCTCTGACTTCTACACCATGAAAATGTATCTTGAGTCATGTTTTCTATGTGTTTTGAGTTCATTCTGTATAATTTCTATTCACTTGTGTAAATAAGGCTGCTAACAAGTATTATAATTTCTAAAAGTATTGAAAGGATTTATTAGAAACTTCATGTCTGTGGCACACTTCACAGTTTGACATTCACTGAACCTGGAGACGAGGTTTTGAAATCTTGATGCAGTGGAGCTGAATTTCAAAAGTGCTGGGAGGTTACTTGCTGGAGCAACCTCCATCTGGAACCAGTGGTGAGAGTAGGGATCTAAGCTCTTCAGGAGGAGAGGCAGTGGGCAGGGGATTTATTCTGTATCACTGCCAGCTATGTGGAAATAGGGTGGAAATAGTGGCTGCATCAGGTCTGCCAGCTGTCCTGATTTTATTGCAGGGCTTGCTGCTGTTTTCCTTACTCCATCCCAACAACTGTAGTCATATGATTGCATAAGAATTTTGGCCTTTATTTAGTAAGAAAGAATTCATAAACCCCAGGTTAGGGAGGGAAAGCATGAGAGAGTGAGACTACAGATGATGAGCACGAGATATTCAGGGCTAGGTAAGAACAAATTTTAAATTAAACCTTTTTGTAACTTCATTGTTTTTATTGCTGCTACTCACTAATTTTGGAAGCTTCTTCAAGATTTCTGCCATGCTTGAGTTTGGCAGGAGTGGTGTATTTTCTTTTCAAGGCATATTCTTCACAATGCACAAACCTGGTAGAGGCTCCTATGGGGATGCAAGTTCTCTCCAAAGTGGGACGATTTGAAAGTACACAGCACAGTATCTGTCTCATCTTTTTAGTTTTTCTGAAGTGTGACAGCAAGCCCAGTGCAAGTCTCACAAATGAGATGCTTGCTGTCAGACTCCTACTGTAGTAGCTATCTTAAGCGAAGGTGAACATGAGCTAGCAGGAATTCTGTGCATTAGTTTAATGATGTGAGACACATTGCCATTTTGTCTGGACTAAATTTTTTGCAAGAATGTCTTCTGAGCTATGCCTCAGAGGAGGTAAAAAAGTTTTTTCCAGAAAAGATAAATAAATCTGTAATGATTTTTAGGAGTAATACCTGTATCTGAAGTTCCTGTAGCATCCAGGGTTATCTCACAGCCATGTCTCCACTTAAGTGGATAGCAAATGCTGGTGTGGCAAAATGTCATACAGACATCATGCAAGCAAGGAACTTTGAGTTTATGTTTTGTGAGAACCTTGTGTAATTATACATAACACTATGTATTATGAAAAGAAATAGTAGAAATGAAAGAACACAGTAAAGGAGTTAACAGAGGTGATGCAAAATCCAGCATATAGTAAACAGAGAAAAAAAAAAAAGTAAAGAGGTTTCTTTCCTCATTTTACTTCACTGACTTGTTTGCAAAACTCAGAGCATAAAGTCGATTTAAAAATTGCACTTTTTCCTGTAGTTTTAGTCTGTGTTCATAACTAATTGTAATACAGATTCTATCATCTACCTTACAAGTTTAAAGTACCTAATCTGCTTCACTCTCTAGATAGCACATCAGAAAAGTAAGGTTTCTTTTTACCCAATTATCCTAATTAAATTACTTACCACATACAGTCTACCTTCTATCAAGCTCTGTCTTGTTGCTGAGATAGAATCAATTTTGATTACAGATGAACTCTTTGTATTTTATCCTCTCTGTATAATCTACAATAGAGATGACAGGAAATAAGAATTTAACTGAAATAACAAACCAAGAAGTTTTACAGTTTGTATGAGTCGCAGCAGTAGAAAGTGTGAGGAAAAAAAATAGCTAATCACCATGGAAAAAATTTTGATCCTTTTTATAACTTCATTGTTTCTCTATGATTTACATTCTTTAGATGCTGAATTCAGAAATATAAATTATGAATAACAGATTTTTATCTTGAATACCAACACAAGGAGTTTGACTGGCTTTTTAGAGTAAAACTTTCCTTTTAAAGATGCATACATAACTTCTTCGTATCAAAGAAACAATCTCACATCTACATTTAATTGGGAAGTTTTTATGCTTGTCATCTATTTACTGATAAATGCAACATTATTTTACAGGCAATGATTCTTTTTTTGCACCATCTTTTCCCATCCCAACCCATTCCAACCTATCTCATTCCATCCTATCCCTAAATGAAACATGATCTGTTTTCCAAAACTGAGAAAGCATTCTAAAGCTGAAATGCAGCACATTAAATTTGCCAGTTCTAATAAGTACTGTATTAAATTTGTTGAAAACAGTCATTAACTTTAAATAATCTTTCTTGAATTCCGTCCACAAACAATTTGTTTGCTGCTTTTAATCTTTGTTTTTCCCATGTTAACTTTGATCTTGTATATTATTTCTCAAATATGCACACATGATTCTTGTAATGGCTTATTCATTTGCAGAAAACTACAGAAGTGTATAATCATTTCTATTTGGGCCAGACATTCCTAAAACAATTGTCTTAGGCATATCCTGAACACCCAGTATACCAAAACACGCTCAGTCTGCAAGTGATTACTAGAGATGATTGCAAGCAATACAAAAGTTGTTTTCACATATCTTCATATTCTCATTTCTGTCTCTCTGAGACAGTCAGAATTACACCAGTAACTCTCTGAAGAGGAAGAGTGCAGCTGGCTGATAACACTTTTGGGAAGACCATCCCTGTAGTTTGCTGTCAGGTGGATGACCACCAGCTATTGGTGTTGCAGAGCACAGAGAAATACAGTCTATAGAGCAAGCTACTGCTAGAATGTACTTCTAACCATACTTTCTACATTTTCTAATACATTTCTTCTGTAGCCTGTAACAGAATCCTTGATACTGGAAGAAGGTGAGAGGTTGGCCATTGTTCATGGAAAGATATTTGTCAGTTTCTCTAAGTAGAGAAATTTCTCAGTTCAAGATAGAATGTGTGTTCAAGAAACTCTAGGCTAGTCATGGTAAGTTGATTGTTAGCCAGATATTGGTGTAGTTTATGACTAAAAATTTGACCACGAGCAGCAGTGAGATTACTTGCTTCTGTTGCCAATTCATGCTATAGGAACAACATCCACAGAATCACCCTTTCTCTGAACCTCAGAAGCAGACATTTTTTGCACAAATACAACCAAAACCAGAGTTGGAGGTCTTACAAGTCAAGTTCAAATCTACTCACGTAACTTCAAATATATTTCTTCTTGTAGTGGAGTCAGAAACTGTAAAGAGGTCCCTCCTGAAACATGTGTGTCAGCAAAACGCATGTGCATTCATTTATTTTCCCTGTTAAACATTCTAAAACTTGCTTGAAAGACCACACAGTATTATTTACTGATGTACTCCAGATACAGTTCTATTCTAAAATATAAATAAATCGACTGGCTTTCAAGCAGACAGATGTTACAAATAATGAACACCAAGGGTTAAAAAATTCACACCTTCAAGTTCTCTTGTATAAACATGAGGACAAGAAATGTATTCTTGTTATCATAAAAAATCAACTATCATTTATACTCACAAGAGTCTAGGCATTTGTTATTTAGGAAAGAAATGCCCAGCATCAGTGTGTAGCTTACCTTAACTTGTTTGCCACACACTTTTTAAAATGGCACTTTATCCACATAAAGATCACAGTCTTTTTAAAGGCAACCCAAGGCCATATTGAGATCTCTTGGAGAGTGATATCAGTCGAGGAGAAATCCATTAATCCAATTTAACCTTATTTCTATTTTCTGCTGCATTCATAAAAATGAATGATTGGATTTTTTTTACACAACACCCAAAGTACTATTTGAATTTAGGAGATTAGGTTGTGGGGCTTGGATGCATTGTGCTGCAATGTCTTGTACAACATTCAGCCTAGGAGAAATAAAGAGAAAAGTAATCTAACAAGTTATATCCCTTACAACATCTGCATCACTAAATGAAAAAAAGCTCAATTTTGTCAATTCAGTTATGAGGTAAATTTGCACTATGAATATATTTAGATGAAATCTGAAAGCAGTTACAACAGTATTTATCAAAAAAGTTACCACAACTAGTTTAGAGGTCTATTTTTAATTAACCAGATATTGACTCTTTCAGAGATGATTAGTAAATGGGATAAAAGAGAACTATGTTCCACTTTGACTCACAATTAGAATTAATAATGAATGTAAATCTCTTGAGACCCAAAGACAGCTTGCTAATGGAAAGCAAGGTGTATGCAAATATTCGATGAGACTTCTTTAATTTGAAATTTACAGGTCATTTTTTCATTATTAAGGGCTTGGATCCTACAGATAAGAAAGCAACAAGGTGAAAAAATTTTCTACTGCTTGTTTCAGAAAACTGTCAGTTCTTACCCTTGTTACTTTAATGAAACTTCAGGAGGATAAAAACAATTTTGCTTCATCTAAAAAAGTTGTTTCACTTCTATCCTCAGTCTAAGCTTCGTTGATTTCTATACCGTTCAGACATGAAATAAGAAAGTTACGTTATTCCTTAAAGGGCATGGGAGACTGTAATATATTCTGACAAAGGAATTATTTTAAGACTTGTCCAGTGTTTTCTTTGTCCTTGCCCCTTGTTGCAGTAATTGCCTGTTTGTAAGGCACAAGTAGTAAGAGCTGTTATCTGAATTTTAGCCCTTGCACAGTGTTGATGAGGAGGGATAACAAGGCTTGGAAATTTGGACTCCCTGTCCTGGTGCAGGGCTGGAACTGTTGGGTTGCACCGTGCTTAGACAAAGCTAAACCACTTCTGAGCAGGGTTTGATGGAATTGAAAGTTTGCTGCAGCTTATCCTCCTGGATCTATGGATTGGACACCAGGTATGATTTTAGCTCTGGCTAGAACTCACCCGTTTTATAAGGCATGTGTAGGAGAAAATATCATATGAATACAGATGCTTTCTGCAGGCTGCCACACCTCAGCAGCAAAGAAAATCTTTCACAGATGGAGTAATTGCCTGAGAAATTATCTTAAGGAGCATTGGAACAAATAATTCTGTTGGTGGGTCCAGACACCCATAGACAAGTGCAGAAACAACCCAGAAAGTAAAGTCTTTGGAAGTGCTCTGCCAGATTGTGCTATCTGCTTGTACAGATCCCAGTACCATTTGCCTTGGTTAACGCTTTGTACACAGGCATAACCAGAGGAGGGCTTAGGGACATTGCAGCAGGCACAGATTTACTGCCTATACCATTGAAAGAGATGTGGTATCACAGCAGGAGTTGCTGCAGAAAAAGCTGTAGGTTTTTTTCCTCAACTCATTGCAAATTATAGTAAAACATGTCCAGCAAAAATGGTTATTAAAGTAGAATTGAACTCCTGCCCTACAAGCTATTTCAAAGAAACACTGTTTTGTAACTTGCTCACATTTTATTTTTCTCAGAAATTCATGGGAGACGTGACAACCTGTGTTAAAACTAAAACACAACACAAAAAATAAAACAGTGACTATTCAAGCTAATAGAAGAATCCAGCAGTAATTTAGAAGGACTATAAAAGTTTTTCTACATTAATAATTTGAATCAGATTACCAATGACTGGAGAGTGAGTTCCAAGAGTTTCCATCTGTATTTGAGTGACTAAGGCCAGTAGTAGTCACTTACCAACACTGAGGATGTGGCTTTGGGGTTTAAAATGTGACTTTTCTTTGTTAAAAGGCAGTAGGGAAGACTGGGGTCTGCACTGATGCATAGCTGACAGAAAAGGTATTTATCTCAATGTTACCCAGTGTTGATCTAGTCTTAAAAGCTGTTCTTATGTGAAGACTGGGAATCATGCACTGGGTGCCATGAGACTCTAATGCATCATATACTTTATCTCTTGCTGCAGTGCTTTCAGCACCACTTAAGATTGCACTTAGAAACCAGACTGCATAGACTCCATAAAAATTAACCATTCCCATCAATGAATGTCCTCTTCAAATGCTTCCCAACATTTTTGAAGAAAGAGTTGTCTTCCTTCCAGTAGCCTTTTCCCAAGCAATATCTATCATCCTAATTGGTTGTAATTGATACCCTTGTTATTAGGAAATCCAAGGAATGAAATCTAAGAGCCAACCACAAGACCTGCTGAGTCTGGGTCCTACATGTAATGGGGGATAAATGCTTGCACATATCTGCAGAGCTGTGCTTACACACTTGTCCTTCCTGATGTAGACATAAAGGATTTGGCTTTAAAAGAACCAAGTCTTGGAGTAGTAGGTGCATTGCAGAATTCAGAATGCTTACTGCTTAGCACCACAATAAAACTTGTGATGGCAAAAATGCCCTTCAAATGAATTTGTTCTGCCTCAAACAAAAAGAAAAACTGTGTAAGAGGTGCCAAAATGCAACTCCCTTTCGTGAAGAATATGTTTCAAGGAACTTTCCAGAAATATTAAATTTTGAAGATAAGACTGTCACTAGAGAAAACTACATGAATACTAAGAAGAAGCATTTGCCAGCCACTGCTGCTCCAAGAGAAATCTAAATTATTCTGAAAGAAGCTAATAAGAAAGGGTGTGGAAGTTCTTTCAAAAATATCACAAAATGAGAAAATATATGTAGAGATGTTTTGTGGACAAAGGGATCAATGAGAAAGATGTGGAGGAAGATTTGGTCAAAAGAATAACATTTTTAGTAATTCATGTGAAAAATTTACAGTTACTGTAGGTAATTTGACAGTGGGCATTTGCATGTGTTTGCATATAGAAAAATGATAAAATTTAGTAAAATATGACACTTCACATTCACATACCAAAAGGTGTTGTAGCCAAGAACATTCTTGATTTTGAGGACCAGATCTCAGACATAAACTGGAGTAGCCTGCCTGCCTTTCAAGCAGATCCATGGTTGTGTACCCCTGATAATGTGCTACACCCATCATGGGGTCAAGAACCATCTGCATTTTTTTCTCCTGGCTAATATCCTGTTTACACTGTTTAGAGCTGTGATTTTTTACTTTCTCTTTAGGCTCTTTCACTTCATGATTGGCCTTCCTTTCCCATACTTAGCTGATATTTAAGCTATTAGGAAAATATTTTGACCATGATTATAAGCCATTAACTTCCTGTGAAGAAGATGTATATATATGAGAATGCATTATCTTATTAGATATAGGAATTAACAGATACTGCAGAAATTTCCAAGTAGATTACATCTGGAGTGCTCTGAACTTCTGGCCCTGTCATATTTGATCAGCAGGCAGCTCTTGGTTTGTTCAGGATCATCACACTGCTGTTTCTGGAGGAGTTTGACATCAGCAAAAGGGTTTGTAGAATGATTTGGAATTTACAATAGAGATCCTTAATAATGATGCTTCAGGATACTTCTAGATTAAAAAAAAAAAAGAAAAGTACATAAATTTAAAGCACTGGTGCAGTTATAAGCTAGTTGTGTAGTTGTTGCTCTTGTCTGCATTTCAGGCTGTTGTTGGCCACTGTGATTTTACAAGATTTTACAAGATGTGGGTGTAAGATTTTACCTCTGGGCCAAAAGTAAGAGTCTGCATAACAAACTTGTATCCTTGAGCCTTACTGTAACTAGGGAGACTGGGAAAGGAAAGAGCTATCTTCAAGAACTTCTGAGCAGGAGAAGGGTCATAGCTGGAGAAAAAGGCCAAACAACTCTGCACTCAATAAACTGAAGCAGGAAACCGCAGCATGACTCATTTCTTATGTGTAATGTATCATCAGAGTTCTCCTGTTACAGTTCACTGGTGTAAATGAAGTTCATCTTTCTCTGGCTTTCAGGAAACTGCTGAGAGAAAATTCCTCTAGAGAAGCCATAGCTCCAGTGTTGGGTGTTTTCAAGCAGAAAGGCACTGCTGATACCTGAGTGCTGTTAGATCCAAACTCATGCTTTGCTTTATTTTACCCCCAACTGAAATTTCAGGTTCCCTTCAAACCACCTTTGCTTGGTGAGAACTTCAGTATGCTGGTATCCATAGCCTCAGTGTGGGAGCACTGGCTTTGTAGGCTGGGTGGATCAACTACTTTCTTTTTATTCTCCACAATAACAATGTGAACAGCAAGCAAAACAACTCTGATAAAGAAAATAAGCTAAAAAAGAAAGGATTATTTTATCCTTTTTTTTTGGACAACGGTTGGCAGCTAAACCAAGTCTTGAATGGGAACCAAGTAAGATTCCATTCCTATTCTGATTTAATGACTTTTTCTGGGACTGTGATATGGGACTTTTCATGAACTTCACAACAAAAACAAGTGATTCTGTTTCAAGTTTCCTGCAGGATTTTAGATTGGGGATAAAAGGCACCAAGGATGTATTGAGAATGCTCAGTGATTTGTGGAGATAAAACAGGGTATAGAGACACACACAGACATGGGCAATGCTGACCTAGAACCATCTTGTTTTTTTGTTCTGAAACAAAATGTCCGCAGCAGGAGATTCCCATCTTGAAATATTAAACCATACAGCTACAGAATGTATTTTAAAACTGTTTTTCTTTTCATAAAAAGTTACATTAATAATATCTTGGCATGGTACTGAGCACCATCAATTGTGTAAAATTCTGTTGCCTGCTGTTCTCTTCTATCATTAATAATATATTCTAAGATGGGAGTGAGAACAGAGTCTTGCAATGCTAGCTGATAAGATAGCTGAAAAAGCTTCTTTCATTCCAACTGAGATGATAAAAATAAGAAGGAATCTTTCATACTGTAGATGGCAGATTCAAAGCTGAATGCGAAGTATCTAACCCTACTCCAAGTCATGGAATTTCACTGCCTTGGAGGAAACAAAAACGGAACTGAGAGCTAAAAAAAAAGGAAAAAAACACCCCTCTCTCTGGTGCCAGTTATATTCCCCAAGCCCTAAGTTTAGCCTTGAAAATATCGGCATGATTTTCTCTGTGCTCTAATGGTCCACCAGTGTACCATAAATTAAGCCTGTGCAATTGAAAGAATCCATTTTTTAAGCCTACTCTTGTCTGCCTAGCTTTTGAAGGTTTTATTCTTCCTACCTCCTGAAAATATTGTCTTTATTCTGATCTGAAAATTAAGACATGATGTTCCTAGAAATGCTATTGTTCTTCCAAGCATGTTGTTTTTGAGAGTGGTGCCTATAAAAGCAATGGTGATGAGCTCTTTCTTAGGAGGCTGGTCAAGAACTCCAAACTTGAGCCCATGAACAAGACCCCAGAATTCATGCTTTCCAAATCAATCCTCTTGGAAACCTGTTTTTAATTCAAATTTATCTTGTTCAGATGTACCATTAGACTTTTGTTCTCTTTCTGGAGTGAAAATGTGTGGGTTTTGCTAATGAAGAGATTTGTTGTTTGCTTACTCTTATCCAGCTTTTCTTACTCTTGTTCTGTTTTTCCCTTGCAGAGGGCAGTTCAGGTAGATCTGGAAGGATTGGAATGCTATTTTTCATGTTGTGGTAAAAGAGGGGAGGCAGCTGACTTCAGTTCAAATGCAGTTCTGGATCTGTCCCTTGCATGTCCCTTATAGCTAGGGAGGCCAGCGAGCTACTTTGAAAGTAAATAAAGATATGTTGTTTCAACTCTTTAACCTGGAGAATAATTTGGCACAAGAAAAACATCTGGACTGGTCATGAACAAAAGAATGCAAAAAATTTGGAAAGGGCTTCCAGCCCCAGAAACACTGAGGTTCTGAAACAGCCTTCCTATACAACCAGTTAGATGTGCTGGGGGCTTCTTTTGTATCATCTTGTTTTCAGGTTACAGTTTGATAATTCTGAATGGGATTGTACAGTGTGGTTGCCTGTTTCTGCAGACAAACAGAATTGTTTACTTTGATACCCAACATATTTGTTAGTCAGATTTCAAAAGAGGAGAGAACAGATTCCTATTCAGATTCTGTTTTGTTTCTTTAGTACAGAAAACTTCTTGTTGAAGCATTAATAATAGAAATTATATTTTCTTGGTAACCAAATACTTTTCATGAACGTTTTGACACTAATAACTAATGCTACGGAACCAAATATAATTTATGAAATGCAGATTTGAAAGGGATTTTTGCACAGTAGTTTGCTGCTATGCTTAGAAAATATTTTGGTTATGTGTTACTGTCAAGTAGATCTACTTATATGGTAGAGGTTAAGAAGTCACTGAAACTTCTTGTCAAAGTATACAGTAAAATAAAGACGCCTTCTTCTGGGAAAGAAAAATGGGTAGTTACAGTGAGAATGTGGAGTCATAAGCACTGTGAGCCAACCTAAATGAAGGTTACCACCCAAAGGGGCCCTCCTGTTCTTCCTGGGATTATTTTTTTTACTCACCTTCTCCCTAGTGTTTGAACTCCTATATGAGTATTTTTATAAGTTAAATTTGGAACTTAAAGTAAAACATGGTATTGTAAGACAAGAAAAATCTTTGAAAAGATAGCAAGACCCTGAGACAGAGAGCACTTTCTTGTTTTCTGATAGATTATTTAGTGCCAATATTAGCTGTAACCCAAATGTGGTGGTAGCTGTGGGAGCCACATACAGCTCCAGCTACACAAAGGGAGAGAGTGTGATGGGAAGTATTCCTCTAGGTCATGTAACAAGGGGAGCATTTGCTGCAGTGACACCCCTATTTCCCTTTGATTTCCCACCTGTACTTTGTCCTTCTGGGCAGAATAAGCACTACTGACTAACAACATGGCATGGTATATCCTTTACACCCTATACAAAGTGTTGTGTTGAGATACTAAATGGACAGAATTCTCTCTCTTTCTTCATCTGCTGTAGCATAATCCCAGATTTTATAAAGATTTGATTTTTCCAGGTAGTGAGGAAGAGGTTGACACTAGGAAAGAAACCAGAATAGTGTCATGTGTCATTTTCCAAGGTGACTGCTAGACCAGTATAAGATGAAGTGAAATAGGGTGCTCTGCAATTCTAATCAAAGCTTCCTTCCTGATCTCTTCAAGCTGCCATGTTTTCAGGACTTGTGTGGTTTCTGGTGACTCTTCTGTGTTGCTGTGGGTGCCATTCCCAGCATTTGTCTGCTTCCTGAGACAGTTCTCTCATTTCACTCAGCTCACAATTTTTAATGATCTTTTCAAATTTTCTGAAAAGCTAAGCTGTAGACCATGCATGCCCAGTCTTCATATGGCAGATGACTTCCTGGATAAATCTAAACAAAGCTTCCAGTGGTCTAATAAATATATTTCTTTAATGCCCGTGACCATTCTTTGGGTATTTATCATTGTGTCTACAAATTCTTCAGGGTTTGAAAGATGAACATTTAAATTCAATTTCTCACTGGTCATTAAATTCCACTCTCTAGATTTGTCTGATACTACAGTAACTCTATTACTAGCATTCTTAAAATCTTTGTCTCTTTTCCACTGCTATCTGCATTCCACTGCTTTTTAAAAAATGCTCTTGGTATCCTTCAGACTCTTTGTGCTACACTACAAGGTGCTTTACAGAGGAATCATTTTCTGTGATAAGTTCAAAAAGCCCCACTCTTATATGCAATGTTTTGAGTGGTGGATAAATTTTGTGAACCATGACATATTTATTCCACTCTTCTTCTAGGAGATCTGATACTTGATAAATCCATGCCTTTGGCCAGTTTATTACAACACACAAGTGATTTACATACCCTGTTCAATATGGCCCTAAATCATTAAAGCCATTTAGCGTCTTCCTTTCTCCTTTCTTGTGCTTTCTCACAAGAAAGAAAAACCTGAAAGCATAATTTTCATAGAAGATGCAAAAGGAAAAAGAAAATTATGTGAATCCTGAAAAATGCAATCGGTAGTTTATGGCTGTTACAAGATTATATAGAAGTCTTACTTTGAACTATTATTTACTCTGTCAGTCTATAGCTTTTGTAGTGGCTCTTCAGCTTGCTAACATAATTCTGAAAGTACGGATGTATAAAACAGGATTAATTTTTGCCATCATTATGCCAGCAAATTCCATGTTGATGACCTAATAGGTTCCCTACCTGGTGTTTCCCCAGATTTTGTAAAATTTTTACAATTTAAAACTTTTATCTGCAACAATATCATATCTTTCAGTTTGTTATGCTCAAATTCTTGTTTATGGGCAGAGAAAAATCCTTTTGATTCTAAAACAAACAGTTTCACTGCTGGAGTGTTACAGACAGTTGTCAGCATCTGAAGTTCTTTGTCAGAAGAAATGTGATCTACATGTTGGTATTTTCTTCTTTCCCCCTGTGTAGCATGCTGGGTCATTATTTTATAGTTGATACGATGCATTCACAACTTTTTTCATTGGCCTCCATCTTCATGTTACACCTGAGTTGATGATATATGGTGCCCTTTACATGATAGATACTGTGTCTTTGTTTTCTTTGATACCTGTAGACCAAATTTGTCCAGGTATGCATATTTTAACTGACCATTAATGGGTGATTCACAGCCATGGGCTCTCCAATGTCAAACCTGTGCCCCATTTCTCATGTTGCCTGTACTGCTCTAACTGCACCTTTGTGTTCCCTTTTCAAAGCCTGTTCAAAGATACTGTTATTGTACCTATACCTATATTTCTCTACACTGCATCTTTGATTTAGTAATTAAATATCTCATAGAGTGACTGTTTCTTACTGCTATCTGTATAAAACTGTGATTCTACCAGTTAAAAAAATGTAAACCAAATGAATCAGAAAAACCTTGTTGATTGGGTAAATGGCTGTCACAGCTAAACCAAGAAAGATGAAACAACAGGTAAGCCAAGGAAATTTCAGACAATACAAGCCTGAAGAGCCTCAGTCCAGAGGCCTTGCAAACTCAGACAAAGCTTACAGCCTGTCAGAGGTGACACATGTTAGGGGATGAAATGGTAACTTCCATGTGAAACACATCTGCTTGGCAATTTCCATCCACAGGTCTCATGACAGCAAGTTCAGTGGTGTTACCTTCACCACCTGAACTTACAATTTCATCTCAAAATTATCCCAGTTTGGCTTGTCAAGAATTGGTTTGTATAAATTGATGTTAATATCCATTAACTATATTACTCTTCTGTGGTTCACTACCCAGTTCCATGTCAGCTGTTTTTGCTGCTTTTGCCCAAAATCAGTGCCTTTTTTACAAGCTTATTGTTACTTGAATTATATCTGAATTATTCTTTAAAACACTTCAGCTTCCTACCAGTTCTTTGAAACTCCCCTAGTTTAAAAAAAAAAAAAAAGTTTTAAAAATCAGTGGATAGACCTGTTTAGATGAATAACTTTTAAATCCTGGATTCAAAACATCCCTGTCTGGTTTTGACACATATGATTTTAGTAGAGGAGAGATGAATGTCATCTACCAGATACTCTATTTCCATTTTGTTTAAAACATCCCTCCAAAAAAAAAAACCCAAAAAACCAAAACCCAGTTTCCAACTGATACTATGGACTTCTGACATGGCACTGGCAAACCTGGAAACCAGTATCTGTAAAAAAGCCAAAACCTCATCATTGGTGAGTTTATTCATGAGATGAACTAACCATTCTGAGTCTGAGGGGAAAGATACATTACTCTCTAAAGTGGTTTGTTGGTAGGATTCATAGAGATTTCTCATGGACTTAGCCTGGGAAAGTGATGGAAGTGATAAAGGATGACCCTGTGAGGAGAGAAGGTAGACTGTAGAAACAGTCACTGGTAAACCCTACAGGAATCTATGCAGGCACCCTCTCCCATGCAGATTTTTTTGCAAAGGTGTAGAATTAATCTGTATTTTGTTTTTCAATTGTACAGAGGCCCTAAAAAATCCAGTCCAAATGAGCAAATATTTAGGAGACTGTGAGGCTGAAATTGAAATTTATTCCGGTCAAGTCTACAGAAATGAATGACCATGAAAACTAATGCAGCTAAATAAAAGAAGCTTTCTTATGGGTGAGGAGCATTCGGAAGGGATAAATAGTATTAAAATCAAAACATGAAAACCTACAGTCATGGACATAAAAAACAGGACTGAATATTTTGATCATACCAGACAAACATTTCTCCACTTCACAGTAAGCTTCTTTATCCAGCAATTACAGCCTGTTCTTTCACTTCCTAAATGAGAGAACTTTTCTTAATAGCATATTCTTATCTTGTGTGAGTATGCATGATTAACTTTTAAACAATGGAATTTAAGAATGCTGTTTTCTTCCATGATTTACATTGCACTACAAAGGATCATTAGTGACTTAGAAGCTTTAGTTTCAAGGTTTAAATTGACAGTTTAGTGTTTTCTAAGATGGAATCAGTCCATTTGTTTGATTTAGCCTCATCAATTGTTTCTTTAATTTTTGCCTCTGTACTTACATGAACCCGTGTTATTTGATTCTTTCATATAATTATGCTTGTTGAACACCTCTTTGATATATTTTCCAGAGATTTTGTTATGTTTTAGCTCTCAATGAATTAGCAAGGGAACTAAGTTCATTAAAGTCTTTCCAGAGCCTTTCGTCTAGGACCAGCGACTTGTTGATTTGAAATCACATGGCCAGCGTTTGCTCTTGTTTATGTTTGTTCAACCTTGCTAAAGCTGATATGGTTGTGCCAGTATAATTAAGGAGAACATTTGCCTGGAGAACTTTTGCCCAAAGAACATTCCTGAAAACAGTGATCTGACTTGTAAAAGCAGCTTATTGATGTTATCATGAAAAAGATAACTTCTATATAAAAAATGGCTGAAGGTAAACTGGTAACCCAGAAGACTCCTGCGCTGAAGTGTCCAGTGTCTGTAGAGGATGAGAGGATGACCATTTTCAGTCTTGCCTATAAATGGACAAATGCAGACTCCCAACACTCTTGGTAATTAACAGTGAAATGCTGCAGGAATCTGCAGTCTGGTGTGGAATCATGAACTTTCTGACTTGATCATGTGGCATGGAAGTAATGTATGCCTAAAACTCACTATTGTTCCCACAGCAGAGTTGGAATCTGTACAGCAGGGGCCAGGAAAATGATGTGCTTCGTTATGATAGAGACATAACTCACAATTGCTTCATGTTCTAGTTGGTTGACTATTTCGTTATGAGTCCTCCCAGTTTTTTTATCTGATCTTAATATTACACATCTCCTGGAAAAGAGAAGGGGCTTTCTTACACCTCAAAGCAGGCATTCTTGCCAGTGAATGGTATTCGTCTTGCTTGAGATGCATAAAGCAAATTGGTTTATAATTTGGCTCTGCCTTCAGCTTTTAGAAGTCAGCAAAGTTGCCTTTTGTGGAGGCTGAGGTTACCTTCTTTCACTCATCCCTGCCATACTGTAGAGTTGGAATAAGCAATCTTGCTGCCATTAATGTGGGTTTATAATGCTACATTCAGATCTATGACAAATGCAACTTTAATTGAATATGCTGTTACTGTTATTGGATTTACTGCTGCTTAGAACAGATCTGAATTTGGCTTCTCTGTAAGGAAGGACATTTCGAGACCATTGGTGCGATTATTTCTGCCTTTATTGTGCCAAGTGTCAGTGACTTTTTCCCTGTTTCACTGCAAGACCTGAAACTGATGTTTAACTTGTGAAAAAGCAGCCTTACAGTTGCTGCTGCTTCAAATGATGCTCTTTCCCCTGAATAAAAAAAATTGAATAAATTATTAAATAGGAATTATCTTTATTTATATATTTATTCACATTGATTCTTTTAAGGTACTTACCTTGGTCACTACTAAAATCTTTGATTGGAACTCAGTTCCTAAATTGCTAAGGAAAATCCTGGAGTCACATTATAGTCTGTCCAAAGACCATACTGTGTGCTGTTCAAGTATCATAAAAAGTTTAAAATGTTCTTGCAAAAGCTACTTCTTGAGAATTGTGTTCAGTAAGTTTTAACTTGTTATAATTGTTTCATCCGTTCCCAGTATCCATGCCCCAGAAGACTGATATTTTATTCCAATGTGCTTTGTAAAAGCATCAAAAGTGTTGAAAATTTTCAGGGAGAAGCTACAGTTCCAATAAAATCGTGTAAGGAAAGGGGAGTTAGGTAAGAGAAAGAAACTGGAGGGTTTGGAAAGTGATGTATTCAATGAGAGATTGCTACAGCAATCTAGAAACAAAACTAGAAAGGAAAATAATTGTTCATTGCTCCATCACATGATGTTTGGGAAAGCTATAGCATCTATTGCTGTGCCTTTCTTAATGGTACTTTGACAGGGTTATATAGATGGAGGAGAACCTGGCAGTTCAATCAATCATTGGTGCCTCTGTCGTTGCCATGCAGCTTTCTTTAGTCAGTCCGTGTTTGCTGATCAGAATGTGATTTTCCTCTTGCTGAAGCAGGAAGTGCTATTGCCAAATACACCTGTGCTCACTACTGGAAGTCCTTGGTTCCCATTACCTGCAGGAGGAATTCTAAATGCAATCATTTGCTAGACAAAGCCTAAAATTTCACCAAAACCTTGTTGGAGCAAATTTTCAAAACTGTGTAATATTTTATGCCTTCCAGTAATTTTGTATTTCAGCTTGGAATGTGGATGGGTGTGTAGAATTTCCCATGATCCTCTCAGTATTGTGCCTTTTCTATTAATTAAAAAAAACTTCTGGCATATCAAAAGGCTACATCTGACTAATTCACAAATTGCCTGAGCTACAGTCACCGTAGCTGCGGGTTTTGCTTCTGTTGAACAACGCCATTGTTTGTGATTCCAAATGCTAGTGCAATTTACCATTTTGCAAAATGTCTCATCCTTTTACATGTTCTTTATTTTTTTTGGTGACTTTTCCCCCTTTCATTTAAACTGAGATTACTCTGTTTATGAGTTGAGAGAAAGTTTTAATGGCAGTGTAACGAGAGCCCCCGGCGTGTTAGTGGGAGTGGGCAGTGGGCACTCCCTTCCTTCCCATAAATAGGAACCATTTTATAAATGGAAACCCTTTTGCCTACTGCTTGAACAGTGCCTTTGAAAGCATTTACTTCTAAGACATTTATATGGATTGAGTGTTCCTGAAATCGTTGAAAATTTATTCCTTTAAATGTTCTGATGATTTTTTTTTTTGAAGTGGTTGTTTCTTTTCTGCAGCTGAGAATAACATGGTATTTCGGAACTAGAGAATAACATGTTTTTTTGTTTTGTGCCATTAACCAGTTGTGAAAGAAATTCAAAAAGTTCTTTCAGTTTCTCATGTCAGGCCTGTAGATGAATTAATTTCTAGGAAATTTACATACTGAATATATGAAAGTGAAAACAAAAACTGTGCTGGAGTGTGAGATATGACAATATTAGCTGTCCTAACACCAGAAGTTAAGGAAAATATATATTCATAAAAATCTTTCATTTTGGTATGGATCCTGTGACACAAAGACTTCAGAGTGAAGTGAATGGGCTGCGGTTAAAATTCTTAGTTGATTTCAGAGTTCTCTCAGGCCTGAGTAGTGAACATGTGTTTTGTGTTAAATATTCACAGAAACACGTGCTCCAATAAAGTGAAACTTAAAGCCACCTAGTGAAAAAATGAAAATCTGAATGAGGAAATTAGGAAAATAAGGTGAAATAGTTTGGATGCGTGATATCAACTGCTCTGAGCCACAAGAATTTTAATCACTGTAAAAACATGAAAGAGTTCTCATCTGGAAAGCATGCAGCAGGAGACTTAGCTATGTTTACCTGAGGTAGTCCTGTGAGTGAAATTACCACGTACAACAACAAGAGCCAAGGAATTTTCAATTAATGTATTTTTATCACATTGACTTTTACCATTGGTTTGAAGCAGCAATAGGAGTCGATTTTTGGACTTCAGATATCTGCTTGGCTTTTTATTTTTGAGGAATCAGTTAATGGCTTATTTAGGTATGGTTCTTGCATCTCAAACATTAAAATGCAACAATAATTGAAATATGAAAAAAATATAACATTTGATTGCCGCATTTCTAACTTGTCTGTTACTGATTGTCATATGTGCTTGTATTGGTAGGATGCAGAATTTTTGTGCCTGTGAGAAGAGAAGCATTGTTGACACCAGCTGTAAATTACATTACATTCTTGACTTTAATCAGGAACTTAATTCTAGAGAAGTGTAACAGTTATCCTGCCTCCTTGAAAGAACGAGTTATTTACTTTTTCTAATGAAACCTTTAATTTGTAGAATTTAATAATACTTGTTTACTGTTTGGTCTCACCTTTACTTTGTATTGTATGCATTCTTCTTGCTCCTTTTTTCAGTGGGCTAATATGTGTGGGAGAAAATGCTTTGTGTCAGAAGGTTTCAAATTATGGCTAATGTGACACATGTGATTCTGTCTGCTATTCATATGTCTCTTTGTCCTGACCGTAAGCAATCAAATTTCATGTTTTATGACTTCCATAACTCAGATTCCTTATTTCTTGGATAGTAGAGAAATTAAATGTGAGCTTATAGCTTGCAAAATAGTATTATATGTCTTTTACTGATATACATGGGAATTTAGGTAGATGATAATAATTTTTCACATGCAAAGCTTATTTGAAGGAAAAAGCTTTATGTATTTTTCAGCATGGCAATGGTAGCAACAGTTCTGTCGTTCCTACAGCCCTGGTTAGCTACAAATAATAAAGGTTCCTATACTTAAATCCAAATTAATATCTGAAATATCTTCCTGTAGGCATTAAAGGACAAACATTTTAACTATGGGATTCTGGATTTACATAGTAAATATTTACATAGATTTGGCAGTTTTTTTTGATCTACAAGGAAAGAAACTATTAGTGAAAGTCTCTGAAATTCATAGGATCCTTGCAGCACATTTGGAAAGTGAAAAATCTCCCCACTCACTGGGAAAAATTTATTCCTTTGCATGACTCTATGATGGACTTGATTTAGTAATGGAAAATCATAACCTCTTCTGAACTCTTTTTATGGAACAGTGGGATACAATTAAAAAAAAGTAACACTATTTGCCTAATTAAAACCTTATTCCTTAACTGGATTAAATTACTTTAATTTTTTCTTCGAGTCCTTTCCTTGAAAATGAATTTTACAGAATATGTAAAATCAGTTTTCCTTTCTCATTGATCCTTTATTTTGTATGCTGTGATTTGAGAACTGTCACTGATGGAAGAAATTGGACGACAACTAGTAGTTTAAAATCTGAACATTCCTAATAAACCCCTTATTTTGTCGTGCCAGTTCCCTTTCCCATGGCTGTTCCAACCAAAATTCCATTCTTACATTCTTCTGAACAGGGTTTTTTAGCTGTTTAAAAAATGTGCATTCTCCAAGCAATCTCACATAAAATCTCAGTGGTGTTTTCATCATTTCCCATTCTTCTGCCACAAACCTTTTTTATGTTGAATTTCATGTGGTTTGTATAAAATAAGCAAAGGTCTCAGTTTATAAAAGATGCAGTAATAGAAAACCTGTTGATATTAGAAGAAATGTTCATTTAACAAAATATCTACAAACTACAGAATTTATTGCTTTTAGCTATCATTGATGGAACAGTGACTGATGCATCTTATGTACCTCAATAAACAGCCACCACATTTGCTTCTATCTTAATCTGTGACTTCTGCATAAAAATTACTACAGTTAAAGATGACAAAATACACATTTTTAATATAGTACACCACCTGTGTTTTCAAAGCATGGTCAGAGTAGCCGTTTTCTAGTAATTTTTGTTCAGTGCTACATTTTGTAAATATGACTCTCCTAGTCTTGTATCACAAGTGTATTTTTTGCTCTTTCATCGTTATGCCATCTGGTCCCTCTGTCATCAAAGAACAAGAAAATGTACTCCTTGGGGGTCAATGGGGAAATCCAGGAGTCACCTCTTGTGCTACTTTGAAAAGTAGACAGAGAAATCCAAGATTCAGCAGCCTGCAATATCTGTAAGAATTAAAGAAACCATAGCATAGTTTTTGTTTGTATTTCTGACAAGAAGCTATTCCTGTCTGACCTGCAAACTGGGGTGGTTCTTGTACCATTTGGCTGGTAAAGAGAAAAGCTGAGCCACTCTTGTATGATTCTCCTCTCTTTTTGTACTAGTCCTAACTTTGTTGGTTTTTATGCTTGTTGTCAAACTGTTCACTTTTAATTTCTTTAGACTTGTGTACTTAGATGTATTTGGCATCCCACATGCACTCTTCCTCCAAAACCTGTGGAGAACTGCAGTTGTTTTTAATTAAGAATTATTGAATACAGGGATTAAAGTTGTTCTAAGAAATGGTGTTACATCTAAATCTAACAATAAGACAGTAAGAATTTGCTGACTCTGATCCCAAGCTGTCCCTCTAACCACATTCAACATGGGATAATATCGCCATTGACATTAAAGATCTAACTGGTTCTGCACTGCTTTTTGCTGCAATACTTCTGGTTATTCATTAATGTCACAATTGGTGACATCACTCTTGGTGTTTCTTCTCTCTCTATTATTTTCAGCAGGTGTGGAAACCCAAAAGGATTTATTTTTGACAATAGAAAACAATTTCTTTCTTCAAAAAGAGGGAATCATCTTGTGCAGAAAATTGCCGTAAGACGTCCTCATACCAGTGGAAGCAGTGCATATTCATATCAATGATTTGTGGTCTTTGTCTACTTCTTTTATGTACTCCTTACAGGCTTGGGAGAAGAATACATACAGACCTGAATGTTGCTTATCTAATCAAGTCTGAAAGAGAAACAGAATTTGAGAAATAACACAAATGCAGAACATTTCAATTAGGAGTTTTCTTTGTATTCTAAGATGAGATTTCAAAAGTTTTAACTAAAAAGTTGTTGCAATATTTGTAACCTTAGGTTGGTTCAATATCTTCTTTACTACTTTTTGAATGATTCACAAAATTGTTAAACAATGTTGATCAGTTAGGAGGAGAAGTAGTCAGCTAATGACAAACTATGGTGAATGTTGAAGACATTAAAGCATTGATACTTTCCCAATCTTATTTCTTTAATGTTGTTTTATGAATGCTTAACTTAAAATGTTCCACCATAAATCTCAATTCCCTCTTTAATGATTAGGAAGCATCTTTTCTCCAGAATTGTGAAAAGTCTGACACAGCAGTCTGTACTGCCAGAGGAAATCTAACAAAACCCCAAATTTATTTAAGAAAAATACTATTTAAATATTGATTTTACAGGTCTTCAAAGACCTTATTAAAAGTAGACATATTAGGAATATAGGATGGCAGAATACATACTTTAGAATCTGTTAACATACAGGGACTTAAAGAGTAGGTGTGTCCACTTAATTGTTTGGAGTACCAGAAAGTTATTAATCTTAAAGTGCACTATTTAAGGCTCTATAATATAGAAAACTGTTTACATTTAAGCCTGGTTTAAATACTGTCAGAACGGAATTTCAAGTTAGGGAATGATTCTCTGCCACATTAGATTTTATAGTACATTCAACTAAAATAGTATCATCCATTGCAGTGTAGCATCCATCATCCATGATGAAATGTTTCAGCAAGAACAAAATATTTTAAACAAATAATCTCTGGATTTCCCAATGGATACTGTCTTTCTAGATTTCTCTGTTTTGACTCCCGCCTTCTGAATATAAGGACTACATTTTTTTCCCATATATTGTGTACTAGCCAAGCACACCACCACCAATAAACAAACAATGCCATCACACAAAAAGTTATATCCTTACCAGAGCATTTGCTTCAACAGATGTGGAACGAATGGATCCAGTTTATCAGTCACAAAATAAAAACTGTTTTCTGAAAACTGTTGTTTTTGTGGCAAATGCTGACTCTGAGTAGTATTGATAGGAATAGGCAGATCCATCAGGTCGATGCATGGCTCCACCATGGTTGGTGTCTCTCAGTCTGTTCAGCCTGGAGAAGAGGAGGCTGAGCGGAGAGCTACATCTTCCTCCTGGGGGGAAACAGAAGGGCAGACACTGATCTCTTCTCTGTGGTGACCAGTGGCAGGACCCGAGGAAATGGCCTGAAACTTTGTCAGGGAAAGTTTAGGTTGGATATTAGGAGAGGGTTGTGCACCCAGAAGGTGGTTGGGCACTGATATAGGCTTGCCAGGGAAGCAGTCCCAGCACCAAGCCTGACAGAGTTCAAGAAGGTTTTGGACAATGCTGTCAGGCACATGGTGTGACTCTTGGGGTGTCCTGTGCAGGACAGGGAGTTGGACTTGATGTTCTTTGTAGATCCCTTCCAACTCAGCATATTCTGTGATTTTGTGACTCAGAAGCTCTGTATGAGAGCAGAATTTTCTTGTTATGGATTTAAATTCATAATCTTATTGGTATAACGAGATAGATGACATAAATGCATCATTATTTTCATTCCACAGGAAGAGTGGGAATAATAACCCTCTATTTGCTCTGTTTTGGAGCGATGCATGACACAGCAGCACCTTGACTGGTGCTGAGTGCCAGTGGGCAATCCTACTAGACAAACAGAGAAATTGGCTGGTTGAATGGAGTGCACTAAGAGACTTCACTATAAGAAACAGTGTGAATACCATTTAAATGACTTTCTATGACCTATTGTAGTTAAACTTCCTGTGGTGGGTTTGGAATTTCTCATTCTAAATATAGGGAATAACAGGAATACCTTGCGTATATAAGGGTAAATACAACTTTTCAGTAAAAGTCCATTTTATGAGGATTTTTAAATGTGAGCTTTCCACCAAATCTGTGAGAGCACTAATTGAATACGGTGTCACACATATGGGAAAGCTGGAATTTATCTGTAGAATGCCAAGTGGATTGCTGAAATATAGACACACTGCAAACAGACCTTTTTGCTCCTATCTAAACAGTTTTCATGGAAGACCAAAATTATATTCGAGAACATGTAGAATAGGAAAAAGAAACAAGAAATACTTTTAATCTATTAAAGAATGAGTAAAAGATGAATAATAAAAGTAACTCATGTAGTACAATATAACTGAGAAGCTTGTTACAAGAATTGCAAGAGTAACACCTATAAACTACTGACACGGTAATAAAGACAAGACTGTTTTCCCAGTGCAAGCTATCATTTCTTAAATCTTTTTCTGAATGCTTTTGAACTTGGCAAACATTTTTAAATAAGTTGAAGTTTCCATTTCCTTGCTCTCATCCCGATTTTCAGGTTTAAATTAACATGGTAATTCCAAGCCATTTTGGATGAGTGCATGTGAGTGGAGATTCTACTGTAATTGGTGAACTTTGCTTACTATATGTTTCCTTTTAAATCTAAAGTGATTTATAGCAGTGCTTCCCTTTGACCCTGGACCTGATGCACTTTACAAAGTGTGACATCATTGGCTCCTGTTGTTACAGTTAAAACGCAAGAAGGGGAAGGACAAGTAATTAACAACACATTGAAACTGGATTCTTGGGAGGTGTCAGGATTGCCATGGCTGTTCTTGGACACTGTCAATCTTTCTAAGTCTGCACAAACCCTATTGTTTCTTGCTGGAAGGAGAAAAGCTTTGTCTCCTTATGCACACAGTTCAGGATAGTCACAGCTGCTCGTTCAGTTTTGAGGAGACAGTACAGGATCTCAGGATTGGACACATACTCTTTAGACTGTTTATTAATTAGGCAGTCATTTGCAGGATGCTGTGAACCTTCCTTTAGCCAGCTGAGCTGTTGGCCTTTTTACAAAGCAGCTTGTTACCTAGTCCATGTTAGCTAGTGTTCTCTGCTGCACTTGCCTAAATCATGCTGAGTGGGAGATCTCAAATTATATGCTTAAATCCTGGAGTTTCTTCAGATCTCTGTGTGCTTCCTTGGTTGCTAGGACAATGTTGAGCTAACATCTGTATCAGTTGACAATGGATGGGTCAGCCAACTGTGAAACCTATAAAACTGGGTCAAGAATAGTTCTGCCCAGCCCAGCAAGAGTGAGGCATCAGCCAAAGGAAATAACCTTTTCCCTTGACTATTAATTTTCTTATAAATGTAGAGCTTATTGTACCAGATTCATGAAAGGTAAAATCAAAACATGTATAAGCAAATATAATGATTATTAAAACAGGAAAATACTATTGATATTGGAACAGCCTTTGCTGCTCTTAGGGTAAGAGTTGAACTGATCTTGGAGTTATCTGGCAGTGTGTCAAAGCTGATCCACTTATTTGTGTTCAAGCTCTAGGTTCAATAATAAGAACATTTCTTGAGAAATACAATGGAAAATATTACAGCTATTTTGAAACTGAATCAGCTCACATATGTTTGGAAATATTAACTTGGCATATTATCTCCTGATTGCTTTGTAAAATATTTCCCTTTTCTTATGACTGTCTCTACATTGGTGCATAAGAGCATTTGTGCTATTGATGTGCATGGCTAATTTCTTGTTTTATATACCAGCTCATCAGGTCAGTACTTGGTGTTGACCTGTGTTTGTGCCGAATGCACTGCAGTAAGTCTCTGTTCTTGGTTAGTTCACAGAGATAGTGAAATAAAAATGACTAATAAAAATAAGAGTGAGGGTGTAAACATTCTTAGAGGAAGAAGGATTTTTTTTTTTTTTTTGTTCTAAAGAAACGACCAGCAAGTAAATATAAGTGGTTTGGATTGAACTGAGTGTCTGTAGTATTACCATTCATTAATGAATGGCATAGATCTCCATAACATCAAAAATATTTTGCATCCTTTGAAAAAAGATTTTTTTTCCAGGTTGTTCTAATCTTGAATAAAAAGGGTACTTTTGCTCTGTGTTCACTTGTCTGGAGAGGGTCTATTTTCAGCCCTGCCAATCAAGGTCTTTTTAAAACTTTATTCTTGGATATCAAAGTTTTTAAGAACTGTGTGTAAATGCTTGTCTGGTTGACTTCATTCAGTCTTCCCATTTCTTACTAGTTAACTGATGCCAGAGCAGAAGCGCCTATAATCTTTTCCTTGCAAATTTAAAATTTTTACCTTGCAAACATTAATAGCTTCCAATATTACTTGTGTGAATAATACCATAAAAACCATAGGTGACTATTCTAATTATTAAAAGTTTATAGGACTAGAGTTTCTCCACTTCTCTCCCAAGTTTCAGTCATGCTACACTTACAAAAACTATTGCAACACTTTTGGAGGTGTACAGTTATTGCACGACTGAAAAATACTACTCTTTAGCAGACTATTCTTCAGTAATTGTTGTATAGTCATTGCAATGACCTGACTGCCTCCACAGAAATCCCTTTGTTCATTACAGCTGATATTAAATTTGTATTTTGTTGCTTGGATTTCGCACTGATAAAATGACCTACTTTGAATATGTGCAGTGTATTGGCTGCTAAATGCGTAAGGGTTTTAATGGCTTGTCTGTTGCAATTTGTTGGCATTGCTGATTCTTCGGCTGTTTTGCTAAAGAATGGTAACTGAACTTGAGAGATGAAAGATTGCTTTGCTTTAAAAAAGTATTCTGGTTTTGCAATTTGCTGTGAACTTGCTGATGGGTTGGGTTCTAATTATTTTATATGTTTGGGAAGATAAAAAAGAAGATCTGAAATCTCCATTTGGAGATTCATATCTGAGAATTTACTGCCTTTCCTCTCTCTTCAAGTTGTAAGGCAATGAACATATACATACAATTTTTATCCAAATACTGGATTTTTAGAGAGTTCTCTGCATTCTGGAAGGCAAATGATGGCACTGGAAAAAGTCAGAAGTTCATTGGTGTCCTTACTGCTGCATGTGAATGTGCATGTCAGGAGTTAGTCCCAGCTCTGCCAAGTGAACAGGACTCAAGCACAATGGAAAAGATATCCCTGGTGTCTAGTGCTATCTCAACCCTTTTGATATGATTCTTAATCTAATGCATTTATTATTGCTGATAGGGTGCCTTTTACATCAGGGGATAATTTATTTTCTAAGGAGTGCATTTTCTGGAACCTTTGACTTTGGTGAAAAATTAATCTGCAGTCTTTCCACCATTTATCACAGGTACCTCACAATTTCTTGCTTCATTTCTCTTAGTCCACAAATCTTTCTTTTAATTTCATTTTCACTATAAATCAGAGACTAAGCCATTCTACAGCAAGGGTTTTTTAATGAAATCTGGTGGAAAGAATACCTTACAGCATCCATAGCCACACTAACTAGCATGAGTGGGTGCCTCAGGGAGTGATGCAAAAGAGGGCCACACAGTGCTCCACTTACATGATTGAGAATGGAGCATTGTGCAGTCCTTCAGAGCTTGCAGCCAAAGACCACAAGCAGTTATGTGGATCTGGCTGTGTCCCCAAACCCGTTGGCTACATTTCTGCAAGGGCAGGGTACGCTGCTGGACCTTTTAACCAGCCCCTGTGCTGGAGAACTCCAATCACTGAGAAGGGCAGGATGCAGTTGTTTGCTTCCAGTTGTTCTTGGGACATCATTTGCTTACTTTTACAGCCAGAACATCTTTTTAAGTTTTGGCACTAATAAATGTGAAATAGGATTTTTATTGTTGAAGAAACAGTATTTGTTTTGTTGTGAACAGTAAAGGGCAAAACCTTTTTTAACTTTTTTTTTTTCCTCATTTCAGCATCTCCCTTAAATGTCCTCTTATTTCCTACTGTGAGTTGCTTATCTGATGTTGCTTGGTGAATGCTGGTCCCCAAGTCAATAAATGTGGTTTTGGAGGCATTTCCTCTCTGAAACGAGTGTATGTTTGTCTTGAAAAGAATGAATTATTCACACCATCGACTAAGAAACAGTAAATCTTCATATGAACACCTTCAAAAATTGATATGTTTAAATGAACTGCCCTTATAAATAACGTTTTACCCAGAGGTGGAATTATTTTACATCTGAATGGCTGTAGGAACCTAAATGTCATAAACAATATGAATAACCTTTCCTCTTTAGTACTCATGGGAACTTCTCTTTCTCCAAATATTAGAAGGTTTATAAAATACTGATAACAACAGACTAATTAAGGTAGGATTGGGCTATGTTACATAATCCAATTCATTTGCCATATCTGGGCCAAACCCACTTTGAGCACTCTTATATGTCAGCAGACATTGGCCAATCCTTTTCTCTTTTTGGAAAAAAAATTGTATTGTTTCTAGGTCTGAGTTTGTTGAATGTGATGTCATGCAGCATTTAGTTATTCAGGGAAGCTACGTTTTTCCACAGTGCTCTCAACCATACATACTATGGAAATATGACAGAGAATACATACATTTCTAATACAGCTTTCTAACTCTCTAGTTCACACATTTTTGGAGACAGAATATAACTGGGAAACATTATTACAGGGTTTGGTTGAAGCCAGTCCACCCTGACAAAAGCAAGAAGTAAAACTATAGGGAAACACCCCCCACCATGAATTTAAGGCTACCACATGTCAGATATTTATGCATTTATAACAGACATTTCACTCCAAAATACCTGTAGTCCAATTAGAACCAGAAAGCAGTGTTGACTGAGTTGCAGATGTGGCATAAAGGAGGAAACAATAGCCAGGATGGTGAAAACAGTGTGAAAGAGTTTGGACTGATGCATATTGCAAAGCTGTAGTAAATATTCTGACATCTATGGAGTTCATCGAGATTAGGGAATGTGCTACTGAGAAAACAAGCTGGCATGGAAGATCTTACTTTAGCTGCAGGAAACGAATGGAGGACTGGTCCCTTTAGAGAAAAGGGGGTCAGACTGACATTTAATTGATAGTTGAAGGCACTTTCAGCCAGAGGCACAAGACAGAGACATGTGTTTTTCCTTAGTCCCTAATGCCTTTGGTTGCTCTGATATGCTAAGAAAGCAAATTTACAGTGGAAATGAACACCCTGTGTTATCCTGTTTCAGTGTGTGCTTGTGTTTAGGGCATGCAAACACATTTCTTGCCAAGCTGACATATCAGGACAATGGAGAGATATGGATCTGGTGGATGGTCAATGTCTGAATGGAGATCAGTGATGAGTGGTGTCCCCCAGGGGTCCATACTGGGACCAGTACTGTATAAAGTCTGCATCAATGACACAGAATGGGGGATTGAGTGCAGCCTCAGCAAATTTGCAGATGACACCAAGCTGAGAGGTGCAGTTCATTCAGTTAAAGGAAGGGATGCAATCCAGATAGGCCTTGACAGACTTGAGGAGTAGTCCTGTGCAAAGCTCCTGAAGTTCAACAAGTCCAAGTGCAAGATGTTGCACCTGGGGGAGAGCAATCCCAGATATGAGTACAGACTGGGAGAAAAGTGATTGAGAGCAGCCCTGTGGAGAGATTTGGGGATTCTTGTGGATAAAAGACTCAAAATGAGCCAGCAATGTGCACTCTCAGGCCAGAAAGACAATTGTGTCCTGGGCAGCAGGTTGAGGGAGGAGATTCTGCCCCTCTACTCCACTTTGATGAGACCCCACCTGGAGTGCTGCATCCAGCTTTGGGGTCCCCTGGAGGAGAGGGAGAGGAGAGGGAGAGGGAGAGAGAGAGGGAGAGGGAGAGGGAGAGGAGGCTCCAGGGGGATCTTCTCCCCTACCCCTGACAGTAGATGCAGTGGGGTGAGATGATATATTTCCAAGGAAACTGAAAATATGCCTATGGCTCATCTGTTTATAAAAATAAAATGAAATGAACTAGAATAAAATAAACCAAAAATCACAGCCAATTTGCTCTCACAGGTTAATCAACAAAAATGATTTTATTTACCGTGCAGACATTTGCATTCAGAGGCTTGAATTGCGTATTAAGGGATAATTTCTTTTTCAATGTTTTCACATGGTAGTATAAAACAATATGTAAGAGAAGGTGGCAAGTGAAGGAAACAGTGAGACTGTAAATGGTACCACAAATAAAGAACCATTCTTGGGCTCATTCCCCTCCCTGTAAGGAAAGATCTGCAGTTGAAGAGGATGAGAAAGTTGGGTTTCTGAATACAAAACTGCACCAATATTAGATGGTGATGAAGGATTTCCCTCTTTTCTGTCTTGCATCATCACACTTTACAAGCTCAGGATTACTAAGGTCTACAAAAATCTTGGATGCACAGCATCTCCAAGAACTTGCTGCGATATATCGAGTTGATTTGGAAAGTGTCATCTTTTCCTAAGTACATACACTCCATTAATAGATGATTCAGAAGAGCATCACATAGCTAAAAGTTTAGACTGAAGCGTGGAAGGAAAAGCAAGCAGTGTTACACTTCTGTTAGAAGTGCTGTTTACTCTGGCATTGATTACTATTTTACTTAAAACTTGTTTTACAGATTCAGCTAATTATAATACATTTTTCATTGCAGAATTGCAAAGAATGCACTTAGACACTGTATTCCTACCTTGGTACTCTTTGTGCAATATTCAATTTACCAGCTTCTTCCCTTCTGCTGCAAGCCAGTTTATTTTGCTGAATCAGAACAAAGGGTTTATAGAAGCCTATCATAAACAGTGTGCCAATACTTGAAAAAATGCAGTGCTATGAGTCTATCTGGAGAGCTCCTTTTTTTGCATGGCTTGCTTCTAGACCTTTAAAAGGGTTTGGTGGATATATCAAATCATATTTAAGATGTGAAGAAGCCTTTGCAGACAGCCAGTAACTCCATACACTTGGAGTCTTATCAACATTTCAGAAGCCATCTTTTATAATACAGGTAGAGGAACTGACCTCTGGAGTTTGCATGATTCAATACTGCTAACATTTCAACTTTTTTCTGCTGTAGCTTGAGCTCCCCTGGTTTTAAGTCTCTTTAGAATAAAGGTTTCTAGGTTTGACACTGCCTGGTTTTGGTTGTCTGAGAAACCTTACACACAAATTGACAAATACGCAATAATACAAAACAAGTTGAATGAACTGTTTTAATGCACTTCCCAGCTAGTAGGTGACTCTTGTATACATTTGGAGTCCAGATCCTTGTCTGTATGTTGTTGATGCCATCACAGGGTTTGAATTAAGCTCAAAGGTTTGTGGAAAGAAAGTCAGGTAAACCCGAACTTTCCATTGTTCAGTAGTGCTGAACTTGACTGCTATTTTCATATAGACTTTCCAGACTTCTTACAAACTGAAGAACCGAAGAAGAAAAAGGGTTAGCTACATTGGCAAGTGGGCACAAAGAGATATCTGTGTCATTTTTGTCTTCTTAAAAAGGATGTATGCTGTGACACAGCCCTAAGCCTTCCCCCCTCCCACCCTCACCCCTCCATCCCCCAGTTAATTGAACAGAAAAGAATAAAAAGAGCAAACAAAGCTCAGAAAATTTGCAGTCCTGCTTCAGGGAATGCACTGTCTAATTGCTCTGGAATGTCTCCAGGTCCGAGGAATTCAGACAACAACTTCTCAGAGAAGGTGCTTCGAATAATTGCTTCCTCTCCCACTCTGTTTCCACAGTACAATGGTGGAATGAGCTGGGCTTCTTTTTGTGATGGTTGCATGTTGACTTCCTCTAATTATTGAAAACGATGGCATTTAGGCTTGTCAGAAGTCCACAAGTATCTTCTACTCTCAAGTGGAATTCATTTGCCTGGTGTCTGGCTTTTCTAGGACACCTAGAAAAGGTGTTCTATGAGATCTAAAGCTCAAGTCCATATTTTAGTTCAAATAAAGAATGGAGAGACAGAGAGTCATTGAAAGAAAATGTATGCAATGTTATAAAGAGAATAGGTGTTAAAAACAGTTCTAAGAGAGAAGAAAGTAATTCCAAAGGTTTTAGAGATAAAGTAAGTGCTTAGTTAAAATGTGTTTGAATCAGATGTTTGTGCTACAAAGTAGATGTTTCTTAAAACTGGAAGGCATTCTTTTAATCCAGTACTGAACATTTAGCACTCCCGTTTTCTTCCTGCCTTTGTTGGTAAACTGAACTAGTTCCTGTACATCATAGCCCAGTCTGACTTTAGTTTCAGTGCATAGTTCAGTGTTTCCAGTGGTTTTTTCTGCCTGATGTGCTCTGTCTGTATGCAAGCTTTTCACTTGGTCTTCATCTTTCTTATTTAAAGTAAGCAGAACATCAACAAATGAATGTGATGCATTTCAAGGTCTTTTCAGTTAAATATTACAGAAGTAATGTGTTTTTTTACCGAAGATTAGATAGATTTGAGAGAATGGCAAAAGTGACAGAAGTGTTCAGTCCCTTTTCCTACTGAAGTTGTGATCTGCAGTGGAAAAAGTAGTACAAATACTCCACCTGACTTTTTGGAAGTTTCCTCAGTTGTTTAAGCCATTTGCTCATAAAGAGATAGCACCAGACAGAAAAGGCATAAACAGATTTTCCTTGTCTTTTGTGTACAGGGTAAGAAACGCTCATCTTGAATTGTTATCCAAGGACATTTAGGCTAGACATATCTGTCAGTCATTACAGTCTAAGAGATTAATATAACACTGATTGCTTACAATGTGTCTTCCTCCCTCCATTTTTGAGAGATTTGATATTCCATTGACTGGCTTTTAGTAACCACTGTGAGCCAATTAATCTCTTTATCTCCATTACTGTAAATGGGTGTTTTCTACTAGGCAAATTTTTCTATCCCATTAATATGTTCTCATGTTCTTTTGAAAGATACTCCTAAACAGTCAGTTCTTAAATTTCTTAGACACAGTGAATTTTTGCAACTAGAGAAATTTTGGGCTTCTTTGAGAAATCCTTAACATACAGAAACAATGTTTGTTTAATAATGCAGCTGTGCTTGAATCACTACAGTTTGTTGCTTTACAGTATAATGCAATATTTATGCTCAAACATTGGTGAGGACTGAAACATTAAACACATACAAGGAGAGACAGAGAAAAATGAGGACATACTGACTTGCGTTTAAGAAAGAAGAATCAGAGCAACTTTTATGTATAAAAGGCTTGAAAAGATCAATGAATTTAGGAACGTGTTATACCTGAAACCTGTATTGAAATTGGAAGCAAACCTCTTATGAATTTCTGCATGAGATAACGATATTCACAGTGCTGCTCACAACATATATACTTTTGTTCCTTTAATTTTCTTTTATCTCTTGCGAGAAGGGGATGTTGTCTTACATATTTTTTGATTATTTCTATTATACTTGGACTTTTCAGACTTTATATTTTTGTTTGTTTTGTCTTGCTTTTAAATGAGTAGTCTAATGAATTGCAGTGAATTAAATGCACACATACAATCAAGATTTAAGATATTTATATAATTATGTATATGGGTGTACTTTCCGGAAACTTCAGTCAAAACCTCTAATGTTAGTGGCCTGTCATTATGAGGTCTCAATATTTGCATTGGAAATTTGTATTTTTGTCACTCATACTTACTTCACAAAAGGTTCTGAATGCTCAAATCATAAAATAAGCCATTAATCTTGATAATATTTTGCTGCTGAGAAAGTGCTACTATGCCTCTAGAAAAGATTTTGCTTTCTGGAGACCTAGCTTTGATGTTGATGGGAAGTTCACATTGTCCAGAAAACACTTGTATAGCTTTCCTGAAATAGAGTTGTGGGAAGACCAGTTTATCCAGCTTTGTTAAAAGTTTGAATTGGTAAATAAACGTGAATATGTATGTTGAGAAAGAAGGAGCCCAAGATGCAAAGTTCTCTGCTGAAATAACACTGAATTTAGCAGCAATTTAGACCCTTTCAAGCTCATCTCCCCTTTCAAATGACACATGCTCTGCCTGCATTCAGGACACATACCCAAAGCAAAGTCACTGCTTTATCTAGAGGCCACATGGGTTAAGAAAGGTCATTAAAAATTGTGCTGGTTGGCTTTCAAAATATACATGCATGTTTCACAGCTGGCATCACCTCTACAATGTTTAGTTGCTCTGGTGATTACTCAATGGCTTTTCTCTATTTTAAACAGGTTGGAAATGCCGTTCTGATCCCATTCCTGTCAATGGTGAAATTCAGCAAATGTAATTCTTTCTACTGAGGGAGAAAACAGGGAAATATCAGCAGTATTTATGGTTTATTTGCAGCTCCTACAGCTGAGATAGGCTGGAGCCACAGGTCCTGTTCCTTGCCTCAAAGCAAACTCTTCTCTATTGAGTTACTCAACTGGTAGCTCTGACAATTTCCCAGCCACGCTGAATTCACACATTGGAGAAAGAAAATGTGTGATGGGGGAATTTAACAGAGACTTCTGTTTTGTACAGCAAGCTGTCTCAGGCACAGAGTCTGGATCTAGGTGTAGTCTTTCCACTGACCAGAGCAAGCCCTTCCTCTGCCAGCTCCACGTACTAATGGCTTCCCCACTGGATTTTTCAGAAAATAGGCAGTGTAAAAAAGGAGCAAATGCCATTGCTTCCACTGTCCTGCTGGCGGGCAGAAAGGGAGCAGAAAGGTCTACTCCAATTTCTGTGTTTGGGTCTCTTGATAAATAAAGGTTTTGCAGGATGCAGAAATGCCCTCTAATAACCAAGAATAGCCTATGGATATTTGACTGGAAATCGCTGCAGAAATCTGGACATAGGAAGTCATTGAATGAGGAATTTTAAAGTAGTTAATTTGAAGAATGCTCACATTTCCCAAAGCAGGTTTCACATCCCTATCATGTGATGTTATCTGTAAAAATCCACACTCCTGTATAGATATATAGGGATATATGAATTTTCATGGGATTTTTTTGCTCTGGTACAACACCCTATTTCTAAAGTGGTCAATTTGCATGCTTTATAGGAATATGTAGAGATAATGGAAATACATTTTTGCATTCAATATGCCCATGAATTGTTTGTTAACTGCCAATAAGCTCTTTTCTTACTTAATTTAATCATTGCTGAATATGGACTGAGCCTAAAGAAGTCAATGGAAGTATTTTCATGGACTAAAATAGGTTTTGAATTAGGCCTTGTGTTTTTATAATTAGATTTCTTCATAGAAAGCTCTTTAATTGGCACAGTATGTTCCTTTCATACAGTGAGGAAAAGTGAAATTTTATTTAGTAGCAGATATTAAAATATCACAAGACATGTGATGTGTAATTGGAAAAGGAAGTGGGCAACATGGTATGACTGACAAGAAAAATACAAAAAAAATGAATGAGAAACTGAACAGGTAGCTTCTTTACTTTGGTGTAAAGAGAAAGTTTTCTTTATCCAGGGATCAGAAGTGGTTCAATTATGTTGGTGTCTATACCTTTCTAGGATCTAAAGGGTAAGACACTTATTTTTAATTTTTATATGCTTAGACGGGCCAAGGACCTAAATGATGCAAGGAAAATAATTTTCACTAGGGTGAAAAACATTATTATCATCTATGAAAGTAATAGCAAACCAAACATTCGGAAACTGTAGCTCTAACTTAAAAAATCAGGCCAGAAAAGACAATTTTACCTGTACTTCATCTAATACATGAAACCATGGTGAAGGCTATGTAAATTAATGAGATTTTAAGATATAATTAGCTAGCATTTCTTTAAGATGTCTTCTTACAGATTGAGCCTTTATGATAAGTGCTTACAAGCCTTTCTCTGTAGACCTGCATGCTAGAGTCTTCTTAGGAAATAGATTAAGATTGATATGCCCATGTAACTATTACCATAGCACTTGGGATTGTTAAAAAAAAAATATATATATATATATAGTGTGACTTGCAATAAAGTCCAGTACATGAAAAGAAAATTTTCCAATGTTCCCTAAAGATAGCCAAAAACTGAAGTTGCCCTGTTTTCTTTGAAAGTTTCTTGTATAGCTGCCAAGAAGTCATTTCAGTTCAGAAGCTTCTCATTAGCTTTGTTTGGATGATGTTACAAGGCCATGGTTAAGTGGAGCTGAGTTTATAGCTGAGTTGTGTAAGCTGCATTCTAGAAAATGATCTGTGAAATACTTTGGAAAGCAAAGCCTAGAACTTAGGGAGGATTTGGGCAATGTGTCTGAAGCATCTACAGATTTCTTGCCCTGCCTAGGCATTTAGAACAAATGTTCCATTTTACCAGTGATGAGTGCTGTTTCACTTCAGCACAGGGGAAACAGGTTTCAGCTCTCCTATAATATAAATTAGCTGACAATTTTGTTGCTGAGTGGAAGAAACCTCCCCGATGGAAGGTTGTCCCACACTTCTTTACTAATGCACAGTTCTCTGAAGTTTCTAACACAGAAACCCATCCTACCAAGGGGATGCTGCTCTCCATGGACTATTAGACTGATTCAGGGTGGTAGTTCATATGTTTCTTGGAGAAAAGCACGATGTCAGCTGAGAAAAACTAAAAAACCCCATATGCTTCTGATGGGAACGTCTCCTTTCAGTTAACTACATGCTCAAGAGATTTTGCAAGGTTGTGCTACTAATTTCTTTATGAATCTGCATGCTATATAAGATGATATAATAGTGGGTAATAAGTAAATCAAGATGAATCTTACAACATGTAGAGATTGGCTCAACCTTGAGCAGCCTTGCTACAGTTAGGTCATTACCCCGATTTGAAGAGGACTGAGGTTTTGTTATTGCTTCCTGTAGGAAAGAGAGAACCCAACATCTGCGACTGCCTAGGGCTGTTTGACAAATTGCTAACAGTTTATTCTGTGACTAATTACTAGAACCTGATCATCCTGCACTAGATTCTAGTCCCAATTAGCTCTGCTGGGACATCTGGTGTAAAAATACAGTGAGTTCATAAAATAAGGCTCCTCTTGCAAAGTGGTTCAGAGCACACTGTGTGGAAGGTGCTAAATAAGAGCTGCACGTGCTGAGTTTGTTTATAAAAGAATCTCACTGGGAAATAGCTTTCTGTGAATCTTCTTCCTGTGAGCTCTAATTGCTGTCTGAAAACCCTTAGAACAGGAACATGAAGACTCTTGCCTGAACAAAGAGGAGGGCGGGCAGCAAAGGTGGAGGAGAAAACCTGGTACTTGTGGGTAAGAGGGAACATGTCTGGAGAAGTAATGGAGAGAAAAGCTGTCAGCAAAGTCAAGCCATTTTTGTTAGATAAGAGTAAAGCTATCAAAACAATAAGTTCTCATAGGTACACATTGCAAAGTGGTAGGATTTAAAGAATGATGATAATGATCAGGTTACATGGAACTTCAATGTTGGTGACTCTCTGTTTATCCAGTCTTGATTTCAGTTTAAATTGATGGATAATCCTAATATTTTTGATTTCGTTTAAAATGTAGAACAAATGTGCAATACTAGGTCCCCTCTCCATCCTGTTTTAAAAGGAGCCAATGGCAGTCAGAGTGACAAAACAACAAGGCCTGGCAAGAGGCCCAGGCACTGCCTGCACACTGCTTAGCAGGTAGACTGGCTGGCATCTCTAAACATCTGTAGCCAAAGTTGTCTGATGGCATAGGCAACACTTTTCAATGAAATGCAAAAAATTGCCTTTGAAACTTGTAAACTAAAAGAAAAATTGCCAGCCAAACAGTCAAAGGAAAAAATAACGTGCACCATATAATCTTGACATTACACAATAAATTAGAAAGTATGTTATAATTATTGGCACAGACACTGAGGTCTTCCATCCGCAGTGTGGGAAAAGCTGCTTTAATCCATACAGCTGGAACACTGGTCTCCCACATCCCAACTGAGTGCTCTGACTCTGGGCCGTAAAATTAAGTTACTCACTCTTACTGCTTCTATCTGCTTCGGATGAATATCTATATATATATAAAACCTAGAAAAGGTACTAGGGGACTGAAAGGGAAGGTGCTGAGTTCTGGCTCCTTTATTTGTTGGGGAGGTGGGAGACCTCTGGGAATATCCATGCTCAAACTGGAGCAGGGTGGGCTTGCATGTTAGCAATCAACATCATTTGAGTACGTGCTTTGTCAGCTACTCTGCTGTGGGGCTGGGACTGCTCCTGAGGAAAGAGTTCCTGTGCCTGTGAAACCATTTCAACAGAGGTGTAACTGGAGTGGGACCAACTCTGCAAAATATCTTCTCATTTTATAAAAAGCAAATAAAAAGAGTCTCAGGCAACCCTTTTTGTAGGGCACCTAAAAGCTCACTGGAAGGTGTATGAAAAGTCAAGACTGAAATGCTTACATTAGGGAAACTCGGGAACCAATTATTGACAATGCATCCAGGCAGAAGGATGGGAGATCTGTAACATGAACAGATACAAATTTCTTACATTTCAGTCCACTCAGCAGAGTCCAGTGAGATAAGACTCCTATTAAGCAGAGAAAGCAAGTTGTGGGAGTATTGGATATGAAAACTGGCATTAGAAATAAGCAGTGATTTGAATGGCAGCTTTCCAACATTTCCCCACATGCCAGGCAAAGCCTCTCAAGCAGTGCAACATCTGAGACTAAAATTTAACTGAAATTAAAAGATGAGTTGCTTGTACTAACTCTGGTCTTGCACATAATTCAGTTTAAGTAGATCCAGGAAGATGGGACTTAGACATATGTGCTAAAAACCTGAAAAGTAATCCCTGATATTTTCCAAGCAAAAAAAAAAAAAAAAAAAA
>VZRZ01006723.1:826732-883809 GCA_013398175.1 Climacteris rufus | reverse complement strand
AAAAAAACCAAAAAACAACAAACAAACAAACAAACAAACAAAAATGTACAAAGAACACGGACTTGCAAAGCACATAAAATTTTTTATTTCACATTTTTTCTATGTGGTTTGTTGTGCATTCGTAGTTTGAATTGAAGCAAAGTCTATAAGACTCTTGCTTCTTGGGCCAGATACACAAAAAAAGGTATTTGTGTGTAATCAGCTTAGAAATTTTGATGACATTATAACTGAACTGGAAACCTAATTTAATATGACATCCAAACCAGTCATTATTTTATAAAACAGTCCTTTGCATTAAGTTACATCAGGGGGAGTAATTGGGTGAAACAAAGAGTTTTTGAACTTTACAGGAAGCAGTATCTTCTCCCATAGTAATTCACAGTATCATTATTCTTGTCTGTACAGCTTTCTCACCATTAAAATCACCATGAATGCACACATAATTAAACTTGCCTGCTTGAATCTGACTTTTTAATTAAATACAAACCACTCTGCTACTCTACGTGAGAAAGAGTATTTTTAGGCAGTTAATATTCATTAAATCATTCTTAGCTGCAGACCTCAATACAAAGGAGTTGTAAACCAAGAAATTGCAAGTTTAAATTACTGCAAATTTTAAAAACGCCCTTTCTGTATTTTCTCTATCCATACACTTGCGTGCCTTTTTATAAGTAGTAACAAAACGGCAACAAGAACAACAGAGCAGTTAAGAAGGAAAAAATAGAGAGAAAAGGCAGAATCTCTGCCTTGCTCCTCACTTCAGTTTTGAAGTAGGACTGTCCTTACAAAAACAGGTCTTTTGGAGGCAAAAATGAATTTGTGATGATGTGAGAATAAATAGAAAGTGTGTGTTGGGGTTACAAGAGGATGATGAAAACCTCTTGAGAATGAGTGGAGGAATAAGAGACAGCATGGGAGGCATAAAAATTGAAAGGCAGTCAAAGGTATATGAGGGACAAAGACCAGAAGAGGCACAAAAAGAACAATTGTGAGAAAACCAGATTAGAATAAAGATTAAGTAATTTTTCGTGAGACCTTTCTTCCTGAATAGTGCTGTTTCTAGCACAGATCGAGGCCTTTGGCTGTAGTTTGCATTTTGTCAAGAGAGTGGGGTCGGTATTTCCCTCTGATATTTATTTAAACTATCTCCAGTGAAGTCTGAGACTGAGCTATATAAGTGTTTAGGGTGAAATTAATTTTTTCTAGCATAGTTTTGCAACTCCATACTTCCCAGATATTTTGAGCACAAGCAGTAAGCTTCCTTGGAAACCATGAACTATTTATGTCAGAAGTCCCTGTTCTGAAAGGCGAATGGCAGTCAGTGTGTCTGCTGAAGGTCTGGACTCACAATTGGAAACACAGGCCAGCTCATATGATCAAAAATATAAAATACAAAAGGACTGTGTCTGCCCAGTGTGGAGACACTGAAATAATTGATAGACATGAAGATTAGATTGTCTAATGAAGTTGTGGCATCTGAAACAATTTGGAGTAGAATCCTGAAGTTACTAAAGCATTGCATGCTTCTGAATCTAGAAGACTCCTTCCTATCAAGAAAACCTTCTTTTGGAATAGTCTCCAAACATCTCTCATAACTAAACCCTACATTCACTTTTTGAGTGAATTTAGTGTTACATTTTCATTTTTCCAGTCTGAGTAATGCCTCTCCAGTATAACTGATCTACAGAGCTCACCAATCCCATGACTGAGAGAATTCTGTATGATAGAAATCTGCAAATTTTGAAAATGCTGAGTTGAAATCTCATCTTTCAAAAAGGGAAAATATTTTTTTTTCACTCTCTTTCTAAAAATACAGCATATTTGGTGGATATGAAAGTTAATAACTGTTTTTGTATATATTAAATCTTTTATCCCATAACCTGTACAATTTCAAATAGTCCTGTGGCTTGACTCTTTGTTCTTACAAATTAAGCCAGTTCCTATAAACTAAGCCAGTTTCATCTCTGCCTCTTATTCATATCCAAGTGTTTGTCTGTAGCCAGAACTACCAAAAAATACACCCTTTGCCCTGAGCAGATGGAAGGTTTCTGAGCATTTGTAGTGCTACTGCATGATTCTGGATCTAAAATGGATTCTCTGATTTGGTACAGACAATCTTCCTGTTGTAATTTGTGTATTAATAAATTTGCCAGTGATGACTCAGGTGATATTTGTACACTTCAATAATTTCATTTCTAAGACCATCCTCCAAAATACCTCAAAGGCAGGACTCTTCTTATTTAGGCAATTGTCCCATACAAGATTTACTTACATGTAGTCAATTAGGAATTGATCAATCCCTGGGAAACAACTTCTATCGGTGGTAGGAAGAGAGTGGTCAACTTAAAGTTCACTTCAAGTTCACTTACCCTTATTCTACATGTAAAGAAATTTTAACTGTATTTACACCTATTTCTGTTTCGACATACTAAAACAGATGGTGTTTAAGGTGACTTCCCTAAAGGACTGTTATTTAGCCTCCTTGAAACACTTGAGCTCTCTGTGATTTGGGCATGGAAATGTGAACAGCTCCAGTTAAACTGTGGGGCCTTTTCTATGCAACTCAAGCACAGACTCACCAGTGTAGCCATTCATTATGCACATAGAACTGTCCTTAATAAGTGGGTTGACTAGTGAGAAAGCAGGCAGGCTTTTACGACTTTTAAATTAGACACATTAGTAACAAAATTTACCTGCCAAATACTTCACAAGTGAAATAGTCATATGCACCAATTTAATCCAGGAAAAGCATTTCTGATATATCACAGAGAGAGTTAAGTTCTATCTTTATTATATAACCATTAGTTTGAGACATTTCTGAGATGCCAGAAACTGTAATTACTGAGCTTGAATGAACAATTTGTGGTTGTTTGAAAGATCTGCAATATAATCTGTAATCTCTAATATAAATTTAAAAGCTGCCTCTAAGGTGCATTTTCCTGTCTTGCTTTCCAAAAAATCATTTCTTATTTCACTGGTTTATATGGTAGACAAATGCCCATACTGTCTAACTTAATGTCATGTGCCAGCTTTAATGCAGGTGGCTGTTAAAGGTGGTAAATCATATAAAGTTGTACCTGTGTAGAGCTCTGCACCACTATATAGAAAACATATGATGATAAGAGTGGTGCTAGACACTGGGTATGCTTGAAGGAGTATCTCTTGAATGTGTGAGTTTCAAATGCTACAAACTTCAAAATTATTTCATTATATAATTTAGAATGTTTAAGGGCTATCTGCTGACTTGACCTGATGTTTTTCCATGGTATATGCTGATGACAAAAAACATTACTCAATCTTATTTCCTGATCTTAATCCAAAACTCTTGTAGCCATCCAATGTGTCATTTGATATCCTACTTCCCAAAAATCCTTTCACTTGGATTGATTTTAACTGTGTGCTTCTGTAGGACTTCCATCAGCAGCTTATTCCATTAATTTAAATAGGTTTCCCAGAGTTACTTGATGTGATGAGCTCCTTCAATTTAACCTGGGGTGACTCTGAGTGACCAAGTAGCCTGTTTATATTGCTGCATATATAGTTCTGTACCTACATGGTTTTCTTCTTCTAAGTGATGCATTGCAGGCCACATGGAGCCAAGCTCCTTACTATTTATTTTCTCCTTGATCCGAAATAAACCAAGTTGTGTTCTGGTACGTGTTTCTGCATCAAGAGGTTGTGAGACCTGCCATACCTAACCAAACTTACAGCTCTTTCAGCCCAGTGTCCTGCCTCTGACAAGGACCACTACATGAATGCTTAAAGCAAATAAGAATAAAATGACCCTTTCCCTGGATACCCTCTCAGCTTCTGGCTGCCAGAAGTTTAGGCACTTCCTGAACTGAAGGTTGCAGCTGCTGTGAATAGCCCCTGATGAACTTATCTCCCATATATTTACAATTTTGGCATTTACAGTGTCCTGTGACAATGGATTCCATAGCATAATTAAGCATTATTTTGAGAAGTACTTTATGACTTCTGTTTGCTTAAAATCTGATACCAAATGGTTCCACTGAATGTTCTCGGGCAAAATATTCACCCTCTATTCATTCTCCTCATGTTTTTTTATGGTGTTGCCATTCTTTTTGTTTCAATTAAATGCTAAGAACCCTGTGTTTTAAATGCTTTCTCACTGTGACTGGGCTTGGTGTCAAAGTTAAGGATATACTTTCTTAGCACAATAGGATACCAAAAATTAATTTAAAAATAATATTTATATTATAGTATAAGACCCCTCTGTATTTAATGGGCTGAAACTTCACCCAATGTGTTAGTGTTTTACTCTCTACAAATGACATGGACCTCCCTACTTAAATAACCATTATGATTTACTATGTTTATATATTCTTTGAAAAAAGTCAGTTTTGTCCCCAGAAGTGTTTTTATTATCCATCCTTTTCATGGTACATTTGTCTTGTTCATTCTCTCAGAACACCAGATGTAATTCTTCAGCTTCCCTTAAATTCCTATTATTTCACTGGCCATTACAAAAGAGCATGTAAAGACACACATTTCCTGTTAGGTTCAAGCCTTTTAGACTGCAATGTAGCCAGCACAAAGATTTGGACAAAACTCTGATTTTGGCATATAAGCAATTTTATGTTATTTATAAAATAGATGCAGAAAGAATTTTGGCTACACTCCTCTCACGCTTCTCTTTCAAGAAGGAGACTTGTTTCTGGCTACAGAAATGGAGGGAAAAAGTAAGGAGAATGTGTTATTAAAATCTGGGTTCTGCTGCTCACTAGATTTGATGGTGTGAGGACTGCTCACCTAGAACAGATAGGGATTCAAGAAATGTGTGGGTGTGGATTTTATGCAGAATTCCCCTGATTATGGCCAGAGGTAGGTCAGAGCTGAATTCAGATTTCTGGTTTCCATGTCTTCTAAGGGGACTATCGTGACTTGGTAAAATGCTGCTCAGAGAATTAAGAGCAACAGGGTACAGAACTTGTCACATTTGCTTTAAGTCTTCCTTCCATACATCTCTGCTTTGCTCTTTTTTTCTTTTTCATCTGGTTATCCACCTTCTCTCTATGTTCTACACTCAACAGTTCAGCAGTAGGACTGGCAATAATTATGTCATGGTAGTGATAACATGTCTCTGATAGTCACATCACTTGCCCAGCTTCTTTTGATTAAGGTGTAAAGAGTGTTCAGATCTCCTGATTCCTAGTCCAGACTATTTTATGTTTCATGAAAAGGCCATGACCATCATCTCATGCATTGAAATTCACAGCTGCTCTTCTTAAATCCTTGTCTTTTCAGAACTGAATAGCTGTCCCTGATTCCTAACAACCTTTACTTTACCAGGAGCTTCTAAGTTACCTTAGATTGATGTTCTTACTTTCTACATTATTTCTTTAGTTATAACTACCATACCCATTCCTAGAACAGGCATGCTTTTGTTCCTCTTTGGTGGTTGCACATATTAAATTATAAAGCTCTCACTATCAAATACAAATGCACCCATCAGCTTGATTTCTTTTGCCTACTACAGTATAAGCTATGCACAGCCAAGGGATGCTTTCATTTACCACCACTTTGGCCTCTGCACAACTTTCTCATTGTAACAATGCTGTTATTCATTCTGACCAGCTGGCCAAAGGCTCACTTTAACCACTGAATCCCTGAAAAACCTTTAGCCATAGTCAAGCGAGTTAATACAGGTACTATTTTTTCATCATATGCTTCTTGGACCCTTTAGTAAAGGGAAACACAATTAGAATATTTGGTTGGGTTTTTTTTACCTTTTCTAGAAAATCAATATTTATTATTGTTGCTAAAAGATGTCTTCTTGCTTAAATAAAAAACTTCCAAAAATAAAATAATGTTAGACAGGCAGACATATTGGTATAGATCTTATTTTTAACAATTTGGTAAATAAATTTTCGCAGGTTGCATACTACACTAAATTTCTGACACCTGATATTGTTCTGTCAAAATTAAAGAGAGCAGAGAGTTTGGTAGCACTGGTTCAACTTAATTGATAATGCAGTTCTTGATGACATTGAAACAAGTTTCTAATGTAAATAATATTTAAGGAAGTCGTAATCTATCAGGAAGAAAGAGCAGGAATAATATCAAAGGATCAGAGCCAGCATCACCACATAACTTAAAACTAACTGAAAACTCCCTTAGGATTTAATTTACAAGTTTTATTTACCTTTTCGTTCTCTCATATTGCTCTGACATTCTAAAACTCTAATAATTTATGACAATGCTTTTCTACACAACAGAACAAAACTGGGTTTTTAAAAATTATTATTCAAAATACATATCAAAAGATTCAGAACAGGGATTCCACTTTATAAGGAATTTTAATATTTTTGTCAACTTGGTCTTTGGATAGGGTCAGAAAACTTTTAGAATAATGGAGCATAATATCTACTAAGACCAATACCTTCCTCAAAACTTCTTAAATTTGAGAGCAATAGTTTTTGGATTCATAGAAATTGTCTGGAATACTTTGGACTTTTTAAAAAAACCTGAATACTTCTTATATTCAGGGGCTGTGGGAAGACAGCATTTTTAATATTCCTATTTCCGTGTTCACTCTTTCTTTTTAACTAGCAATAATGACTTGCTAATATTTCTTACAAAACTAGTAATTTACACGTATTTTAATGGTGAAAATTGCCAGGTATGTGAAAGATGAGAAGCTGACACAAGGCACAGAGAAAATGTGGACAAAATTGCAGGTTTCATGCTGTGGGATTGTGAAATGACTATTTTTTGAGCAAGTAAGACATTTTTAAAATATGGGCAATAGCTTTAAACTCTACAGGTAAGCACAAATAAAAAAAATGATAAACATGATTAAAGAAACACACAAAACAGAATATTGCTCATGAAAGTGATTTTTCCTCCTTTTTCTGTCATTTATGTATTTAAGATGTTGGTAAAGTCTATTTGGCAAATCTTTAAACAGAGACACGTACACAGTCTGTTTTCTCCATTCCTCCACTGTTTTCCTGTTCTTTTGTTATCCACTTTGCTTTAATGACCTCTGACAGCTAACACAGCCTCGTTGTTTTGCTCATGGCCTGAACACAGATGTTATGGTACTAGAGGAAATCTCCTGTGTACATTACCTATTTACTTGGCAGAAAAATTAAAAGAAAACATTGTTGATGACGGCAGCTTTGAACTTTCCTTTCAGGAATTCAAACAACAGCTAATCACTTGATCACCTGAAATAAGCTCATGCATACCCACGTCCACTACATTGTTTATTTACTGTGGAAACATTTTTTCTACTGTCTAGCCATGCACTGGCTGTGCAGCACAATCATTTTGCTGTTATGGTAGTTAATATTCAAGACAAATATAAAGTATGCATAGATCACATGGTATGGAATCTTTAGTGTTACAGGAAGCAAAAATGTGAAAAAATAATTTCCTTTCAGTAGGCAAATTGGTGGTTTCAGGCCAATTGGAGATGCCAGGAGCTATAATGGCACTAAATGATGCTTTCTGGTAGTTTTAGCAGAAAGGTAAAAAATTCTGTGTGAAGAGAGGTTTAACTTTCAAGGTTTATAGATGGTCCCTTCATAGTTGTTTTGAGTAATGTTGGCAAGATGGCTTCAGAAACCTTTTGCTCCCTTTCTCACTCAATAGCTATTTCATCCTGTGGCATGAGCCCAGACTTTGAAGTACTAGAAGCTAGTCAAAGAGTAGATTTTCTGCTTACAGAAACAATTTCCAGAGAGACCTGAATAAAAATACTCTGCCTCTAAGTAACTCTGAACAGAGGGAGTGTTCTGGTCCAAATTTATGCTCTCTGGTTTTGCCTAGAGTTCTCCCAAGGTATTACCTTAACTATGCCCCTTATCCCAACAGCACATGTTCAAAAATAGTACTTTTGTTTGTAAAAAAGGTGATTTCTTTTCACTAACTGAATTTGAATCATGGCAATGTAGATGTGAGTTAGATTGCTACAGTGGGAAGATTTTCTACTGGTGAAGATATCAAAACACTCATATATTAAACTTCTATGTTTAAAAAATCAGGGTTTTTTGATACTTGAATATGTATTTGATTTTATAACATAATTTCAGTTTACTGACTAGTTTTGCTGATGTAGATTATTTAATACGGTTACTTATCACATAGAATTGTATTTACTAAATCCAATTAATAAAGAGAGAATCTCGAAAACAGAAGAAGAGTTAGACCTTTCAGCATACAGTTCCTGCTCGGTTCAAAGCTTTCGGAGATGAATTTCTGAAATGCCTATTGTGTTGTCTGGATATTAAAATCACTTTGTATTTGTTTTTGGTTTTTTTAGCTTTGCAGAGGTAACCAGGAGTAATCCTGGTTGGGATCTCTTCACCACATAATGTGGATATGAACAAATTTTCTTTTATGAGCAAATGGAAGAGAATTTTGTTTGTTTTGGAATGGGAAAGACAAAGAGGAGTGATGACTAAGCCATATGTAAATGTAATGTGAGAAGTCTGGGGCATGACTTTACACTGCTCCAAGTATGAAAAAAATCCTAGAAACGGGGTGGGGGGAGGGAGGAAATTACTATTGCTGATTGATTTTTCTCACTATTTTCATTATGCTAGTGTGTGGGATGTAAATATTCCTGCAGATGATCTTCACTTCTGCTTTCTGTGAGCCTTAATCAATAAGCCAAAGAGCTCTCTGTACTAGAGGTGGTTGCATCTGTGCTCTCCTGGCTTTCTTCTCTTGCTAATTGCACACTGTGATGTTCTTTCTACCTTTGAGTGGCAGGCTAATGAAGTTTCACAGCAGAATTACTGCAAAGGCATGAGGCAGGAATTAAAACCTAAAGAACTAGAAATGGGTGCAGAGCACCACTACTAACCACTGCAATGGTCACCAGTGCTAAGCTGCCAAGTGCTTGCCATCACACATGAGGAATTCACTGAATGTGGCACACAGCTCAAAGAGCCACCTATACCTTTGGGCAATGCGGAAATTGTGTGCAATTTCCAGTGTCATTTTGTTGGCATTAAACACATACACACACACACATGAATTGATGTTGTTTTGAAATTTGATGGGTAGGCTTTGAGCAGTTCTGTGTGGGAGTATTTCAATAGTTTGCTGGTTTTGTTTCTTCAGGATATGAGCTCTATTACCAGCTTTGCTTTTTGCCTTCTTCCCCTTTTCAGGGGTCACTGCTTTAAAGGGACACGATGGATGCTTAAAGCCAGAGAGGCAGAAGCAGGACAGTTTTATTAATATTCTAAAAATACAGTTTTATTTATGAAGTGTGTGAAGTATTTTAAAAGACAGTCTCAACACTTTAATTTTTATTGCCACTTGTCTCCAGTTTCTGCAAAAAAAATTTTGACACTATACAAAGGTGCCTTTGTGGCCTAATGCTGGCCAAACCCAAACTGCAGATTCTAGCTGTTAAATCCAGTTATACAAGACCTGTGTAAATTTTCGTTATATCCATTACAACTGATTTCATACAAATGAGCATTTCAGATGAATAAAAAGGAAGGCCCAGAGCAAGCCTAACTATGAAAAAAAAAATTCTACAACACATTTCACAAGAGTAAGTGTGTTACTTGGTGTCACTGGCTGTACTCCATCTTCTGTAATTAGATTTTGCCTACATGAAATTCCCCCTGTAGTTCTAAAAGGATATGTTTATTTTTTACTTCCTGCATGAAAGCCTGCACTAATTTATATTAGCTGAGTTCTGCCGTAGAAGTGGCAAAATTTTATGTTAGATAACAGTATTCTTTTCATAAACACCATTTGGGCATGTCAAATGTTTCTTGCAGACTTTTGAGGTTCCCTAAATGAAGGAAATTCCATCTGTCCTGCTTTAAATTCCTAGCCATGATAATATCACTATCAGCACTGAGATATGGACTCTGCCTGATGGCTGTGTGAAATGTTAAAGATTCAAAGTCTATCTGATCCTGTATAATACATACAATAATAATTAGAATCCAATACAATGGTGTAATAAGTGCATGGCCTCCCTGGGTCAGGTTTGCATCCCATTTTGGCTGCTGTGCTGTTGCTGCCAGTACTTGCTTGTAGGGCAGGTTTTTTCCTCATCTCATCGGCTCCTAATTGATGATGCCTTGAAGTCTTGAAGGTTTGTATCATTAATTGATTTCTCTTTTTCTTTTAACCATGGTGGTTTTGTGGCTGTTTTAAATATGCATCTACTTGGTGGTGTTCATCTCTGATTTACTTTGAATTAATTGAGTTCAACATTAAATACTATTCAACAAAAAAGTTTTTTTCATGGTCCTTGACACTGCCATGCTGGTAAATTCTTTAGACACAAAGGCAGTAGTATGGACTTTTCAAATTAAGTTTAAGCAGTAAAGAAACTGGGATTGTGTCTGTCTTTTATGTCTCAGTCACTTGTAATTGTATACCTGCCTGATGGCATGCTCTGTTCCAATCTTCTGGTCTCATATAGAGGCAGTGGCCTAGTAGGTTTTAGTTTTGATTTTGTTTATTTTTGAAATATATTATGGACATATATCCCCCTTCTTTCTTCTGGAGCCAGGTAATATTCTTTAGGATTATGTAAAGTACAGTGCACAGACACATGTATTGCCACAGCAGCTGGAGAAATTTTATTCCCTGCTGCTGTCTTTCAATGTGGTTTCCTCATCAGTCCAAACTATGAGCATGTGGCACTGCACTGAGCAAATCCATGAAGAAATTTCACCCAATACTTATTGCAAAAGAACTTATTGCAAAAAAACCCCCACCACTTAAAAGCTCCAACATATACCCACACCTGTCCCATTTAGCAAAGTAAAACTTTCCAAAGAATTATTATACTGTACTCAGCTTCTTGCTTTTTTTTCCTAATAATCTGATTTCTTTATTTCAAAAGTGTCTGTTTTGGAGTTAGAGCTCTCTCTGCAGAGACCTCACATACTTTTATCTTCTAGGTTTTGCTCAGGGCACCCTGGGCACTTACCTGCATAGAGTTCTGCCTCAGCTGGGTGAAATCAGAGGAGTGCTAGCTTTGGGAATGAATAATTGGGATTTTTTTCAGAGCTGAACACAAATAAAAGATATAATCACGTTGCTAAAAAATAAAGGTTGCATTTGTTCAAAAAGAGGAAATGTATTTTAGGGATATGTATGTTCCAAAATCAGCCCAGATATTTTTAGAAAAATAATTGATGAGGGCTGTGTAGCATCACTTCTATTGTGATAAATATTGGTGAGAGAAACACAAGATTTAGGACTAGAACTTGAGGGAGACCATTATTTCTTTAGGTGTTTTCAAATGCATGAATAAAGACAATTAATTTCCTCATAGATACTTTGAAAACTTATGAACAACTTTTATCTTTAATCCACCTGATTTTGGTCAACAACTTGTTAGATACGCACTACTTTTATCCCTGTTTGGATAGTAGGAATCCTACATATTAAAATCCACTTTACCACAACATATGACTGTTTGTTTTCTTCCACTTAAGGTTCTTCTAGATATATTTTTCTTTCAGGATGCTAATAATGAGGAATTCTGTCTTTCACTGAAAGTTTAATTACAGGATGCTTGCACAATTCAAAACGTTGCCAGTGGATTCTCTTACTCAGTGGTGTCTTCCATAATTTGGCTTAACAGAACCACCATAGGCTCAGCAGGAATGTGATAGGTTTTGAGTATTTCTCCAGAATACAGTTATTTTTGTGTGGTGTTGTCTACTCACATAGGTAAAGCTCCTGCTTTTATAAAGAAGGAAAAGCTGAATGGCAACCTGGACCACTATGCTTTATGTTTTTAATGAGCACTGTATAATTCACCCCTGAAAATGAAATTCTGACACAGGCTTTCATGGGACCCTGAACAATTTACTTAACATTTATTTGCCTCAGTTTCTAAATTTCAAAGTTAGACATCGACAAACAATGTATAACTTATATAAAATGTGTTTTAAAAAACAGACGGGGGAAAACTTCAGGAAACAAAATTATTGTAATGTCTCTCCAAGCAGTCATTAGTTGTATGAAGCAAGCACTGTAATACTAGACATTTCATGCCTGAATTCTAAGGAGATTTAACCAGTCCCAAGTTTTAGCTTTCAGAATTACTTACATAGAGACTGGCTTTTAAAGTCCCTTGGTTTCAGTACCTTCCAAGAATTTCCTACAAGTAGCATGTTTTCATACAGACTTTTTAAAATTTCCATTTTATTTATAGGGATAGGGGAAACATTAATTTAAAAAAAAATTAAATCACAATCTGCCACTCTGCTGGCAGCAGGAAAGTCTAAGGTCATTCGTTTTGCATCCCATGTACAAAGATAGAAATAATAAAGCCAAAGATGGACTCAAAAATAAGTAGGGCTGAGAGCACTGGGTGCACCTTCATTAGTATTTCAGTCCACATCAGAGAAAAACTTCCTGATTTTCTTTGCTTGGATTGCAAAACAATCCCAGAGTGCTTGAACCAGACTCTGTTTAGATTGAAATAAATCACCAAATGTATTGTGGGAGCAGAAATTTTGTGCTCCACCTGCTCTTACGGGCTCAATCCATGGGACTGGAGCTGACAGAGTCTGCAGTAACACTCCTGGAGTCAGTGAAGGATCAAAATAATTTCCTCAGCACCAGCTGCTTGACTGCACTGACCCGTTGCCATTGGGCTTCCCTTACTGGTTGTTCTCCAGGGATCCTCCAACCTGACCGTGGCCCAGTACCTCATTTCAGCTCACCCAGACCCCAGGAATGCCCCAGCAGTGTCTTGTCTCTGTTGCATTAATATAATGCTTTAAATTCTTTAAGGATACCTTCTACTTAAACTGTATCTCAGTTGGTTCTGCTGTGCTCTTTTAGCTCAGGTCATGAGCTAAAGTAGTGTGAGGCTCATGTGTGCCAAAAGCAGATCAGATTAATCCCTAAAATTTGCTGCCTGTGTTGTACAGGTGGAAGCCATGATGACCATTATCAAGTATGTGAGGTCTGCATCTGAGGCTCGGGGTGGGACTAATGGCCTCATCTTGCCTGACAAGCTAATGGAGGAAAAGCTTTGCTGTATGGTGCAGTGCATTGATTTATAGCGTGAAAGAAAAATGGGGTCCCATTGAAGCTAAACAATGTCCATGTGGCAACGTTCATTTTGTCTTGTAGTTGTTTTTGTAAGTGGTATGGGCTGACCTTAATGACCGCTGCTTGCATAGTGCTAGTTATGTATACTACCACGCACCCTTTAAAAATCATTACCTGATTATCATTATTAAACACTGGTGCTGCTGTGACACAGCAGCCTGGACAGCCTGCCTTGCTGGCACACTCAGGTCATGACATGGAGAGGGCATCAAATGTCTGTAGGAACAATACACTTGGGAATGAAGACCTGAGTTTTCTGTCCTTTGAGCCTTTCCATGCAGTTTTGCTTTCCATATATAGAAAGTGGAAGCCTTGAGAAGTTGTCAGGGCAAAATACTCAGATCTGCATTCCTCTGAAGAGGAAAGCATGAATTCACAAGAGCTCAGCACTGGCCATGGCTTCTGGAGCTGTTATTGCCCATATTCTGGGGCAGGCAGAATGTAGGGAAATGGAAGTGGTGAGACAGGTTGAGGACAGTGCAGTGGCCCTATAGCTGGGCTGCCATTTTCCATGTTTGATGTGCTTTCCTCAGAGCAGCACAAACCCTCCTCTGTCTCTCAATAAGCTCAGACTGCTCCTAACATCTACTAAAATAAGATAAATTAAAAATCACTGATTGTAGAGATGTGTTTGGAAGCAGGCATCTGATGACATACTGCTCTCCGTATATGAGTGCTGCTTTTTAATCAGCTTTGTTTGGATGTTGTCACAGCAAGGTGTGAATATTAGTGACATAGGTTGCTTTCTACGCATTATGAATAATTGATTGTGTACAGAATAACATGATACTGAAGCCAGAAGGCATAAGGAATGGACTGTTAGAGGTGGATTAAAACACAGAAGGTATTGCAAGGTGTTTACATGCTGTGGTGTCCTTGAAGCTGCGTCACGGTACAAGAAGACAGTGTGTGACTGCCTGACTGAATCACAGACAGAAGGCAAATCCCACATGTTTAACCTCTGTGTTCAGAAGCCTGATCTTCTTTAAATATTGAATGCTTTCCCCCTTTGTTACGTCCCTAAAATTATTTATTTTAAAATTTTCTGAATTAGGGATACTTTTTGTAGGCCTCTACGTTTAAATCTAAAGTAGCATTTTGTTCTAAGATCTTAGACTGTAGACACCTGCAGAGTGTTTATTTACTCATTTTGTTTGAAATTGATTAATCTGGTATAATAACCAACCTATTGCACTGTCACGGTCATCCAGGGATTTGTTGCTAGGAGCAGGCAGAATGTTTCTTGAGGACCATGACTAAATTAAGAGAAAAGCAAATGTTGGTACCTCAGGGATTTATGTTTGGCCTGTATGAAACAGAATGAAGACCCTTTAAAGTTTTATTCATTTTCCAGAAAAGACTTCAGTTGTATGCCTTGTAACTACAATTTCTGCTTGATTCTTTCCCAAGATTCTAGAGAGGCTTCTTCTATTTTTATTTCACCTTTTAGTCTGAATTTCTGACAAGAGCTGAATCATTCTGAAATAGAGACTTGTGTTATGATGATTCACTTTAACAATGAAAATGGATTTTCTAATTATTGTTTTAGTTAGCAATAGCTTTTCTGGCAATTTGTCCTCTAATCCTTCATAAAATTGTTTCGGTTGATCTATTTTTATTTTAAAGAATTGTCATATTTTTAAGTGTACAATTTATTATAATTTCCAAGTTATTTCAGGGAATATAAAGATGATAGGGCATGAGTTGGAATGGTCAGGATTAGATGTGAAATTTCACAAAAATGGAAGTTGTGAGTAAAATATTCCATACCTCCCTAGACAGGATTCCTCCAGGGTGTTCACCCTTTTACAGTTGACATAACTCAAGATTGTCCCAATGCCCTGAATGGCAAGAAAGGAGACTACCAGAAAGGCTACCTTTTCTCATCTCCTGTGTAGACAGTACCTTTACCATGTACAACTTAAAAAAATCCTAGTCTGTTAAGAAGGAAAAAAAAAAGAGTGAAGTATTTTGAGCTAAAGGATAAAAAGAGCAGATAACGGAGTGCTAGGTATATACAGAGGTGAAAAACAAAGCAGCAGTAGTTAGTGCTAAGTGTGCTTACTGTTTGTGTCTGGTTTGCAGCAGCTGTTCAACCTCTCCATTCCAGCATTTAGTCTGGAAGACTGCTCTGAGAAAAGCCTTGTAAGAAAGCCAAGATTAAGAGGGTGGTGCTGTACTGTACCTCTCCAGCAAAATGTGTGAGTTTCTCTTCAAAGTTATGACTTGGGAGCTGTGCAGAGTACTTCCATGTGCATGAATGGATGAAACAATGCAATGATTTTTATCTCCTTGCTCTCAGCTGCTATTTGTGTTTGAATTCTTGTGGATTAACTCCTTTGGAGAAGCATTGACTGATAAACTTTGGCAGTAACATAAAAAAGGATTGATGCACCTCTGGCTATCTTTCGTGCTGTTAGTAGTACTCACTCAAAAAGTCAGAGTAATATCCACCTACAGGAACAAATATTTACTTTTCTTGAAGAGAAGTACTTATTTCTTTTGGTCTATGATATAAGGACATATTCATCCTATTTCTAAGTTATCTTCAGAAGTGGCATTTAATCTCTAAGATACAGCAAGGCAAGGTCATGTATCAGACCTGACATCCTGATAGTACCAGGATAGTGCCTTCAATGCAAAATTACTTTTTCTTATCTGGTGACCTGAAATGTAACAGGACAGTGGTGCTGGAGGAATCCTTGGAAGCCCAGAATGACTGCAGCTCTTGATTGAGCACCAGATGACAGTGAACACTAGTACTCTTGATGGATGAAAAACGGGTTGGATGGCTGTGTCCAAAGGGTGGTGATGGTTTGGGTTACATTCAGCTGATGTCCTGTCACTAGTGGTGCTCCCCAGTGCTCGACACTGGGCCTAGTCCTGTTTAATATCTTTACTGATGACCTGGATGAGGGGATTGAGTATACTCTCAGTAACTTTGCAGATAACATCAAACTGGGCAGGAATGTTGATCTTCTTGAGGGTAGGAAGCCTTTGCTGAGGANGAAAAACGGGTTGGATGGCTGTGTCCAAAGGGTGGTGATGGTTTGAGTTACATTCAGCTGATGTCCTGTCACTAGTGGTGCTCCCCAGTGTTCAACACTGGGCCCAGTCCTGTTTAATATCTTTACTGATGACCTGGATGAGGGGATTGAGTATACTCTCAGTAACTTTGCAGATAACATCAAACTGGGCAGGAATGTTGATCTTCTTGAGGGTAGGAAGCCTTTGCTGAGGAATCTGGACAAGCTGGATTGATGGGCCAAAACCAGTGGTATGATGTTCAATAAGGCAAAGTAGTGAGTCCTGGGCCTACTGTCCAGTCACAGTAACCCCATGCAGAGCTACAAGCTGTGGGCAGAGTGGCTGGAAAGCTGCCTTGTGGAAAAGGACCTAGGGGTGCTGGTCAAAAACAGCTGACCATGAGCCAGCTATGCCCAGGTGGCCAAGGAAGCCAAAGGAATTGTGGTGTGGATCAGAAATTATGTGGTCAGCAGGACTAAGATCATTCCCCTGTACTCAGCACTGGTGAGGCCACACCTCAAATCCTCTGTCCAGTTTTGGGCCCCCACAAGAAAGACATTGAGGTGCTGGAGCGTGTCCAGAGAAAGTCAATGGAGCTGGTGAAGGGTCTGGAGCACAAGGTTTATGAGGAGTGGCTGAAGGAGCTGGAGGTGTTTAGTCTGGAGAGGAGGAGGCTCAGGGGAGCCCTGAAAGGAGGGTGTAGCCATATGAGGGTGAGTGTCATCTCCCAGGCAACCAGCGGTAGGACAAGACGAAATAGTTTCAAGTTTCCACAGGAGAGGGTCAGATGGGAAAATTTCTTCATGTGCAGGGTGATTCAGCATTGGAACAGACTGCCCAGGGAAGTGACGGAGTCACCATTCCTGGAGGTATTTAAAAGATGTATATATGTGTCACTTAGGGACATGGTTTAGTGCTTGACTTGGCAATGTTAGGTTTCTGGTTGGACTCTCTGATCTAAAAGGTCTTTTCTAACTTTAATGATGATATGATTCTATGAATGGATGACTGTTGGAGGTTGGGGGATGCCTTGGAATTTTTCTCCATCACTGTTACTAAGCAACAAATAGCTGGGTGATAAGGGCCATCAACTCTTTTGTGAGAGACTAGAGGCCAAGCACCGGGATTCTGGAGCCGAAGTTACAGAGGGTCTGAAGCCAACTACACTCCCACCGAGAAGGAAATCTTAGCAGCCTACGAAGGTGTCCAAGCCACCTCAGAGGTAATTGGGACAGAAGCACAACTTCTCCTTGCACCCCGACTGCCAGTGCTGGGATGGATGTTCAAGGGAAAGGTTCCCTCAACCCACCACGCCACCGATGCCACATGGAGCAAATGGATTGCCCTCATTACACAGCACGCCCATATTGGAAACCCAAATCGCCCTGGGATCTTGGAAATAATTACAAATTGGCCCGAAGGTGAAAACTTTGGCCTCACGGATGAAGAGGAGCAGGAACAGGTGACCCGTGCAGAGGAAGCTCCACCTTACAACCAACTGCCACAAGATGAAACACCCTACGCTCTGTTCACTGATGGTTCCTGTCATATTGTGGGGGCAAACTGGAAATGGAAAGCAGCTGTATGGAGCCCCACACGACGGGTCGCAGAGGCTAAAGAAGGAGAGGGGGGATCGAGTCAACTTGCTGAACTCAAAACCGAGACAATGACTATTGGTGAATACCTCAACATGCACTCCAGAGACACCTTTCTGAAACCTTGAGAAGAAAAGGGAAGGAATATGATAAAACCCAAAAATTAAGTAGAAGGAAGACTGCAAATTATATTGCAAAAGGTTCACTTAGAGGTGAGATGCACAGACTCTGTTTATAGAAGCTATTAAATAGCATAACACTGTCCCTTTCCATTTTACCAGAAGTAGGCAGACCTCGTGAAGAAAAGGATTCCTGTGTTTAAGAAGCCTGTATAACAAGCCCCCCCTGGCTTTTGTTAATAGTACAAACACATTTTAAGTGAGATAGATGGATGGAAGTTTATGTTTTAGTCATCTTGCTTTGCACTTCTAGAAAATATGTATGCTTTGTAATTATTAATGGCACAAGTTTAGAACCTACTTAAGGATGAAATGAGATATTTACCTATGCATCTGACTGGAATTTTTGTAGCAGATTATTTTGAAAAGTCAGTATTTTTCTATAGAAATGCATTCTTTTCACAATTTTCCCAAAGTAGGATTAGCATGAAGTGTTCAGGGAGAGACAGAGGACTTACTTCAAAGAGATTCGCCCCCTGGATTGGACAGGGCACTGTCCTGTATTCCTGACTTGAACCAGATGCTTTGGACTCTCATATCACCTCTCGTATCACAGGACAATATGTTCCCCACAAGGCCTTTAGGAGGCAGATGTCTCTCAGACCTTTTTTTTTTTTCTTAGTTATTCCTATTTCTTGGAAAGGCATTTAACAAAACAAAAGTCTCAGACTGAGAGGCACCTCTGGAGATCATTCATACATTCCCCTCATTCAAATTAGGGTCAACTATGGCAGGTTGCTCTAGGCTGTGTGCAGTTGGGTTTTGGATACCTGCAAGGATGGAGACTCTAGAACCTCTCAGCCTAGAGAGTGAGGAATCAATCACCCTTATCTTTAAATGGAATTCCCTGTACTTTTATCTGGGCCCATTGCTTTTGTTCTGTCACTGGGCACCACTGAGAAGAGTCGGACTCCACCTTCTTTATTCCCTTCCATCGATGTGTTTTGCACAGTTATAAGATTCCCCCTGAGCCTTTTCTACTCCAAGAAGAGTCCTAGCTCTTTCAGTCTCTCCTCATCTGACAGGCTCCAAACACTTAATTGCCTTTGTGGCCTTTTGCTGGACTTGCACTGGAGTATCCATGTTGTTCATCTACTGGGGAGCCCAGAACTGGACCCTGCAGTCCAGCTGTGTCTCACCAGAGCTGAGGAGAGTGGAAGGTTCACCTCAATGGACTTTCTGGCAGCTGGTGACCTCCTTAGCTCCAAGGGAACTTTACTGGCTCATGGTCACTGCTGTTCCCTGGGATGCTCAGGTCTTTTTTGCAGAGCTGCTTTCCAGTCAGTAATCCCCAGCCCATACTGGCGCAGTCAGTGATTAGTTCAGTGTGCAGGACTTCACACTTGCCTTAGCTGAGCTTCATGAAGCAAACTTCTTGTTGGACAATTTCTCCAGCCTGTCGAGGTCCCTCTCAGTGGCAGCATGACTAGTTCATCAGCCACTCCTGCCAGCTTCTCTCTGTTGTGTCACACATCCTGTTCCCTGGGAGCAGGCAGCCAGGCTCTCTTCTGAAAAGAGCTCCAGCTGGAGAGGCCACAAGGCTTGTCTTGGTGTGGGTAAGGTCTCGGCTGTTCAAACCTAGACTAGAATTTATTGTTTTTGTTCCAATAAATGTTTATATTGTATTTGATTGGCTGAAAAGATTCTGGAAGGTTATTGCTATTGTCAGCACAAAGAGTATTTCATTCAACCTCAGAATCAAGAGCCCTAAATAGGTAGACAGGAAACTTTTGCAGTCTGGAGAGGTAAATGATGAAGCAAAGGGGTTATCATGGCAAAAGTCATAAAACAGAAAGGTAATTTTGACAGCAGCATTTTGAATGGGTTTAGGGAAACCAGCTTAGTACTGGGAAACACAGCTAACACTTGGAAGACAGAACAACTGGGACACGAGATGAGTACTGCCTGGGTAAATCTCAACAGGGAGAACAGACTGTCCTAGCAGTTCTTTCAAACGGAAACTAGCAAGAGCCGAAAACCGACCAGATGTGAGAGATATTGGAGACCATGAAATCCAAAAATCATCTAGAAGAACACCCGGGTGTTTTCTGATTTGTCTGTCAGCATCCTTACAGCAAAAGGTTTGTATTAATACTGTAAAAAAAAATGGGTTAAGATTTTTCTTGGACTTGGCCTTATAACCTCAACATCAATAGTTAAGGGAAGGTTCTTAAGCTTTTTGGATTGGATATTTTTTTTTCTTACTTTTAAACTCTTATGTTTATATTTTACACTGAAGGTTTTGAAGTCAATTATATTGGGTCATAACTTACGCAAAAGGACAAGACTGTGGTTGCTACTTCCAAAGAATGACTAAGTCATAACATAGTTCAACCAAAGGTGCACAAGTGAAACGGATTTTGAAATCAAAATATGCTGCTAAATGAATAGCTAAGATCTTAACTACTCTAAATCATTGCCATTCCATGGCAGTCAGTGTATTTACATAGAGTTTTTCTTGTGGAGGATTTGTCCTGTGTTTGAGTTGATAAAACTTAATGTAGGGCCAAACTACAAGCGGGGCGTACAGACATGCATCTTCCTGTGCTGGTAGCAGTCCAGCTATGCCAAGTTATGTCTGAGTCCAGAGGCACTGGGGAGCTATCTGGGATACAGACACAGCTGTGGATGCCCTTTCACAGGTTGTAGTTCATTAACTGGATGGCTGTTGCTTAGAAAGACTTGGACAGGTTTTCTTCTTTCTCCTCCCCTTTCCCTTCCCACCTTCTCTTGGGTGTACATTCCATAAGAATACAGTTAATGAATGTTAGAAGGTCTCTGTATAAAAAAGACATGTGTGTAGCTCTGAACATATTTAAGTTATGGTAAGTAACACACTGGGAAGTTTGGGATCATTCCTAAGTTTCATAAAACAAGTTATGCTGGGTGAAAAAAAAATCCTTTTAAGTGTGCAGTTTTTTCCAAATTGCATAGATTATTGTTCATAGTTTGTTCTGGCACCAGTTTTGTGAAAAAGAGCCATGAAGAAGGAGGAAAGGGAATTTCTTATCCTTTCCTCTGTGTGATGACAAGAAAAATTTCATCTATAAGTTTCACAATGTCTTCATTCATGCACAATTTTCTGTTGGATTTAATTTGCTGTCGCCATTGACTTTTATGAGAAATTTTTCATGATCCAAGAACTTCCAGGATTAGAATGCAAGGAGATTTGGTTTTGTTTTTGAAGACAAGAGAGAATTTGTCAGGGTATAACTGTCTAGGTTTATATTACTAACAGATAATTTCTTTTATAAAGCGTGTTTATGGGAGAAAAACATTACTGATGCAGTCCATGGTAAACTAGACTTTTCCAAATTCGTGAGTAAGCGAATAAACAACATAAGTGCAAAAATCAGCTAATACATTTTGTGCATTGATTTTGACAATTACAGACCTGTTTTAATTATTTATAATCCTTCATGTATTAATAAGCGATCTGTGGTGTATTTTAAAAATAAAATGAAATCTCAGTATTATGTCAGCTCACCACAGACTCCTGTATTAAATTTTTGCTGAAAGGTAGACAAAGGCATTCAATGTTTACAGAGATTATACAGTATAGCCACTGTATTCCACAGTATTAATTTGCCCACTTTCAGTCTGAATTGATTTTTTTTGTACACAGTCTGGAGTATCTGGAGGTGCCACAGCCATTCTCTTGACTGCATATTAAATGGACAACTTAATTTCCTCTTGAATTGGCAACACAAGAACCTTTTTCTTCTCTAGGCTTCGACCCTTCAGAGAGATATTTCATTTATGAGTGGTTTTGGCATAATTGTAATTGCAGGGGAGCAGTAAGATCACATTGTTTCACAATGGGAGATGAGCTTGTAGCAAAGGACAACCCAGATGCAGAGGATCTCACTGAGGAAGTGCAATCCCACAGCACTGGAGCAAGGCTGCGTTGGTGACAGTGACAGGTCCTGTGGACAGTCAGCAACCATCAGACAAGATGAGGTGATGAACGTGGGGTGGAGTTCATCCAGTAAGTGCAGTAAATAGTGTGTTTTTAGCAGGGCTGACAACCAGGTAAACTTTTCCCGTAAGAGTCCACAGCCGTGTAGGCCAAGTGTTTTTTGGAAGTCAGTGTAACTGGTGCATTTGTCTTGCTGTATTTGTGTGCAGACAGTGCCAGGCCCAAGCTCTGTTGCTCTGCTCCCCATGAATCTGCTGTTGTACTGTAATTCACAATACTTCATCCCTTGCACAGTCCCCAGCCTTGACTCCAAAGAAGCAAATGTCCAATTAGCCTTACACCCTCTGCTAGAATTTTTTAAAATCAGATTCTGTACCCATGATTAGTGTAAGTTCAGCTTCTCCAGTCTTAAAACAGAATCCTTTCTTCCCTTTTCCTGCTTAAATATGTTTTCTTCAGTTATGAGCCAACACTCCCTCTGTTATCGTAACGATTCTTAGAAATTTATTTCATACTCTGATTACTGAGTAGTGGATGTTAATTTTAGAACCATAATGTATCCCTCAAAGTCAATGGACTATCAAAATACTGTACACTTAGAACTAGATTTGCCCTTCAGATGAGTATCTTTATCTTAATAGTGCACACAGATTGATTTTGCAGGTTGCATGGCTAGTTGTATATAGCTAGTGTAGGTACGCAGTATCCATTGATGTCTAATCAAAGAAATCAATTTCATATTGCACCACCTGTTCAGAAATTCTGATAGAAATGAATGGCTAAGGGATCTTGGGCAGCTCTGTACATTTTGTGTTCTTTTTTATCAGGGCAATTTTGTTTTCTTATTCTTTAATTACTATAATCCATTTTTTCAGCCCTCTATGAATTCTTGGTGCTTTTGAGAAAGTGTATTTTGAAATCTTTTGTTTATAAATAATTTTTTTCAATGCTTTAGACTACTTGTGTTTACCCAACATGGTATGGATTTTTAGTCTCTATAGTTAAACTCTAAAAGCACTCAGTGCTTTTAGCTACTTAACTTATTCAGAAATGTTCTAAATTATGAGATGTGATCTTGCATATCATATCACAAGGGACTGAGAATGCTTGTCCTCTGGTCACTGGATCCTGTGTAGACTAAACACAGTGCCAAGTTCTCAAGGTTTTGAATCAGGATGCATCCACAGGGGTCTTTTCTTTGTGTGTTATCTCAGGTGCTAACAAATGCTTAAAATCTGAGCTCAGTAGGCTTGCCTTAATTAAATAACTTTAGCAGGTTATTAAACCACCAAACTTTGTCACTGCCTTTCCTTTCTTACGGTCATTGTGATGCCATAGAGGAAAACCTGTGCTTTCCAGACGGATGCAACTAGCTGTGATGCAATAAGAATGTTTTCTTTTCCTGTATTGCAGAAAACTAGTGAGAGTGAAAAGTGAAGTGAATCTATTTTACAGACAAAAATTCACGTGTCTCTAGGGAAGACTATATGAAAGTAGCAAATGGAAAAAAAGAGCTTTAAGAAGTATAAAGTTCTCCTTTGTGACAGTATACTGCTTTTTTTTTTGCTTTGGTTTTGTTTTGTTTTGAGTTGGTTTTTTTTGTTTGTTTTCCAAAGATGTGGAAGGAGAAGGAGTTTGTCACGTCTTTTGTGGCAATATGTTCAGTACAGTTTAGAAGAGGGTGAAGTTATTTGCAGTTACTTATCTGAATGTCTGTAAGAATATTTCCTTAATTCTTTCTGAACAAGGAGCACTTGAACTCATCTCTTTCTCCTCATTGCCTTTCCCACCCCTAGAATAGATACTTTCCATAAGGTACAGCTTGTCTTAGTGGAAGATAACAAAATATCCAATGAGAACACGTTGATGGAAAGAGTATTTAATTATGATTGCAAAGAATTTTTATTGTGATCATATCAACACTTGATCCTTTCCCATCCTTTCATGAGAGTTTTTTCTAAGATGTACTCTCTTAAGATCCTATAAAATACAGCTTGATGGATGTTCTGATGAAATACACAACCAACCAACATTTCACTGAAAAATAGTTTTCACAAGCTACAAATGTTTTGTAAGATAATTTGGATATTTCTTCTCAGTATAATTTTAAATTGAGTTGGCCTAAGCTGAAATATTTTAGTTCCTTGATATGACTAAATTTTTGGTTTGCTTGTTTTGAATTATTTCAACATCATCCATCCAGAGACAAAACAAAGTAAGAATCTCTTCTGGAAAAAAATTGCCTGTAATCTTAGTGCTGGAGCAGAGGGGATTTCCCTGTTCTTTCATCATCTTCCAAACAGAATTCCAGGCAAGCTTCCGAAGTCTCATTTTCTCTGTCCCAAACTAAGAGAAATTCATGCGTAAAAAAATGCCGTGTGTAGACATCTTCTTTGAGAGGAGAGATAGACAACTTGAAACAAACGTGACCCTTGCTCAGTAGGGTTCAGACTAACTATGGGTGAGTATGTAGCTTACACAAGGTAACCCAGGCTGCCCAAAGTAGGTAGGGAACCATAAAATCATAGAATGGTTTCAGCTGGGAGAGACCTTTAAAGAACATCTAGTTCCAACTCTCTCTGCCATGGGCAGGAGCACTTTCCACTAGACCAGGTTGCTCAGAGCCCCTGTCCAACCTGACCTTGAACAGTTCCAGGGATGGGGGATCCACAGCTTCTCTGGGCAACCTGTTCCAGTGCTTCACTACAACCATCATAAAAACTTTGTTCCTTATATCTACTCTGAATTGACCTTCCTTTAGTTTAAAACCATTGCCCCTTTTCCTATTGCAACAGACCCTATTAAAAACTTGGACCCATCTTTCTTTTAAGCCCTCTTCAAGTACAGAAAGGCTGCAATTAAAGTCTCCCTGGAGCCTTCTCTTCTCCAGGCTGAACAATGCTAACAGTTTCAACCTTCTTTGTAGGAGAGATGCTCCCACCCTCTGACCATTTTTCCATCCCTCCTTTGGATTCATTCCAACAGATCCATGTCTTTCCTGTGCTGAGTGTCCCAGAACTGGACACAGTATTCCAGGCGGGGTGTCACGGGAGCAGATGGGCACAATTACTTCCCTCAACCTTCAGGCATAATAGGTAAAGAAAGAGTTTTATGTGCCTCTTAAAGATGATACAGGGTAGCCTTGTGCTGAGCATGGGTGATGCTGGTCACTTAAGTGTGTCTCTGGAGGTCAGACATCAGACTCAGCACTGTTCATTAGCTACTGCCACTTTCTTGGGATGCCAAACCCTGAAAAGCTGTGTCAACTTCTTGCAAAGAGGCCTCTTGACTGAGGAATTCAGCTGCTCTCTTCAGAGAGTCAGCACTCAAAGCCACAGCTAAAAATTGCCTTCCTGAGGTCTGATTAAAATCCTGAGATAAATCACCACTGTTATGAAGTAAACTGTGTTGTTTTATTTATTTATTGACTTTAGTAAGTCTAGTTGGTCTCTGCAATGTCTGTTACAAAATCAGGAGCCACGGTAAACTCTGCTGGGTAGGATTCAGGTTGAGATTAAGGCCTTCAAATCTAAATGCCTTCCTGAATGAACCTGTGTGTGGGCTATGGTGTCTAGGCTGCTCTGACTAAAGGAAAGTCCAATCATACTTTGACAAAGCCTGGAAACAGAGATTTGGCATGTCCTGCCCCTGTGGCAGCCAGGTCAGTCATCCTTGAGCTCAGGGACTTTTAAATTTTAACCTTACTTCTGAAGTTCATTGTTTCTAACTTAGAAAAATTAGAAAAAATTCACTGTAGCCATAGGCTATTTAACTCCTCAGATATTAACAGCATTTGTAACCCCTGCCTACACAGTATAGATCAGTATAACATGGAATTGCAATACTGTTTATGAATTTAGCATGATTGTTCTGAAAGTGTAAGAGCACCGAATGTGTGATTGTTCCACTACAAGAGATTCTTACATTAAATTGGTAATTACTGTACTGTTTGATGCAAAAAATGCTATTCTCTAAGAATGATATTGTACTGACAGAAAGTTGCATGAAAGCATCTTCTTTCCCTTAGAGAACAGGTCCTTTGGGTCTACTACAAAATACAAACTGAATTTTCTGGATTTTAATCTATAGATGTGATTTTAAAAAAAAAGATGTAAGTAAATAAACCACATTCTGAAAATCAAATAATGCTAAAACAAATCTTTTTTTTTTTTGTAATGCTGGTCAAATTCTTTATTTTTTTTACCTCAGTTTTATGCAAAGACCTTAAATATTTTTAGGAGAGCACACTCAATATTATAAAATGATGAATAATGATTTCTTTCAGTCAGCCATTGATATATCTTGCTACCAAGGTGGGTTGATATTAATAAAATACAACACTACAACTAAGTGAGCTGCACAGAGTTCTGTGCATCTGTGCTTTTATAGCTTAAACAGTAAAAAAAGTCATGTTCACTGGATCCCCTAAATTTAATTGTATGTGATTATGACACATGACATTATTGATCACAACAGAAGCAAAGCTTTTCTGCAAAAATCTTCATTTAGTTAAAATAGATTTGCACATTTTTTAAATCTGCAGCTGCTCTGGTGTATTAGTCCTCTGCCACAACATGAGTTTTATTTCTGAACTGTTAGGGGCAACCAACTCTGTCCTACCTGATTTAAATTAGTTACTCAGAGACAGAATGGCTTGCTTTTTCCCATCCATTAATTTTCATTCTAGGCTGCACATTTATATTACCGTGGCCTTTGAGATGGTAAAATGAAACGGAGAATATATTTTCCTTAACGAAAAAAAAAAAAGACTGGAAAAGGATTTTGCTATTTCTGCTAAAATTGCTCCAAGGTAAATCATTCTAGGTTTTGGTCATTGTAAATAAACACATATTTTTTTTTCAGGGATACTTGGAAGTTTTCCTGATGAAGAATAGTTTTTGAAGAAAGAATAAGATTTCTGGAAGAATTTAATTTTTAAATTAGTGTTAGCCTAGGGCAATGTTCAAAGAAATTAGCAGTACTCCTAAAACTCCATCATTCCCTTTGAGACAAATTAGGGATACTTTTTCTTTATTCTCAGCTAATAATGGTTATGCAGAGAACAATGAAATAAAATAGAAATTGCTTTCCATGTGAATTCTACAGTCGTACTTTTGTCTGAAAAATATTCTAAGCTCTTGCAGTTCAATTGAAAGAACATTCTGGGGTTATTTGAGAAAGTTAGAAAACATCAGTATGACATCACTCAACATAGAGATTTTTGTTATGATTTTAGACTAAAACATCTTTTGGAGAGCTTAAAAAGTTCAAAAGAACATTTAGTAATCAAAATATATCTGGGGTTCCTTTTAGTTTGTTCTTGTTCCTGTAGAGACAAACCAATAATGAGCACTTTATACTTGTTATATAAACGTTTTCTGTTGACAGCATAGTTGTTTAAGATACTCTGTAAATGCTGACATGAATGTTACACTTTCATGCACCCATTGGAATGGATATTTGTTTCTCCTAAAAAATACTAGTGCATACCTGTAGGACGCTCAGGAACTCTCAGGATTTTTGTTTCCTTTGATAGGCCTGAAGTCTATGACTTTAGCTAATGTGTAGCATTTGCTAGCAGACACCTAGGTACCATAATTCACTTTCATTTTTAGTAACATTTTGGAGCTGATCTGTACTTTTCAGTTAAGAGCTAATTTCAAACAAATTTGTTTTTCACTTTGCAGAAACATATCCAATATTACTTAGCTTGACTGCACTTTAATTCCATTATGCCACATTTCAAATTTTTATATTTTCTCCTCTATATGGATGTAGACAATAAAATATCAAAAAACTGTACTCCAGAGTGCAGTTACATTTAATATCTTTTTATTTGCAGTAAAATATGCAATACTTCGAAAATTCAAATCACTGGTTAAGCTGTACTGAGTTTTCACAATTTCAAAGACTGTCTGGGACATGAATGTGTATTTTCTTTGGAATAAAATGCTTAGCAAGAAGGCTTCATTTTATGGGTGCACAAAAGCACAAGGTCATTATTTTGAAAAGAATCAGAGAGCAAGGGGTATGTTCTTCTGAAAAACTTGCACAAATACTTCACAAGTTGGAAAATACTGGAATATTCAATAAAGAACGTTCATTATCCAATGTTAAGATAATAATTAATTAAGATATTGGATGTGAAATACAGATAGTTAAATGCAATGGGATTTCAATTGCAGGAGGGAGGATTACAATGTTCCTTAGGCCCAAGGGCCACTGCTCATTATGCTTTTGATCACAGCTTTACAGGCACACTGGCAGACCATTGACATGTGAAGAGAGAAAGAGGTTTGGCACATGAAATGTCAGTAGTTGAGTGAAGAACCATGTGTAGCTCAAACACGAATGAAAACTGGTTAACATTACCTGACTTTTAAAACTGACTGACCTGGAGAGTCTCTGGGTTTTTTTTTTTACATTTCAAAATGTAGGTCTTAATAAACTTTCACTAGAGCTGCTCTGCCATGACAATTGCATCATCCTACAGGCTGGGCTTGGACTGAGTCACAGTGCTTTGTCATATTGCTGTGACAGACTGCTCTGTCATATTGTGTCAGTATATTCTCATGTTCACTTTAGTAGAATGATGTCATATTTTAATCATAAAATTGAGTTTAACCTAAATAAAAGAATCCATTATTATGTATCAGCAAGAAAGCTGCATGTTGTAAATCATAAGAAAATACATTTTAAACATTTTGTCAATTTGTTTTTCTTAGAAGTCAGTCAAAAGCACTGACAAAAGACATTGAAAGTCATGATTATTTCATGGCAAAAGACATGAAATTTGAGTCATAGACTCATAGAATAATTTGGGCTGGAAAGGACCTTACATATCATCTAGTTCCAACTCTCCTGTCATGGGCAGGGATGTCACTCACTAGATCAGATTGCTCAGGGCCCCATCCAACCTTACCTAGAACACTTCCAGGTCTGAAGGAAGAAGATTCATTACCAAAACCACAGTCATTTAAAAACTAAGATTCCTGACAATTTTGCCAAAACACCTAGATGAGACATTAGAATCAGTTTATAAATAAAACATTTGCTCAATATTGCTGTCACAGCAGAATCGCCAAAATGCCCACAGATAATTCAGTAGCCCAGTCCTTTTTTAAAATGTTTTTACAGGGAAGTGGGTCATGCCTGGGGAACATGCTGAAATGATGTGTGTAAAGCTGTAATTCATAATATTTCCAATTATATCTTAAAATGCCTTTTTTTTTTTCAATCCCAGAATCCCTTTTCACTTGATGTCTTAAGGTTTTGCTCTGACGTTTTGCAAAAGTGGGACGGGACCCAAATATTGGATCCAAACGTGGATATTTTGGATTCAGAACTACTGCATCGTTAGAAATAGGGCCTTCTTTCCCTCACAAACTGAGGTGAAACAGCTGTGAAGAAACCCTGAGCTTCAATGGATAAGATAGAGATGTCTGTGCTTTAATCGAATTGGACTCTGTATCCAGCCCATATTTAAATTCTAATGTTGGTTCAACTTCAATACACATCCACATTTAACCATTTTTTGGAACTCTTGTGTTAATGCCATTGTGAAATGTTTGTTGGCTTTTTTATTGAAATGTAATAACTTGGCATTCAATGATATTTAGTGGTATCACAGATACTTGATAGCGATGTCTAATTAAAGATGTAAAAGCAGAGTAGCACAGAATCTTCCTTTTCAAACTGAGGTCTTTCAAGTTCTTTCTGTGTTGATGTTATTTTGACAATATTATAAGAATTTATGATTGTTACCATATAGAAGCTGTTACTCAAACTGCTAATACTTCATGTGGTTTCATGAATATTTGCTTGGCATAGGACTAACTGTGAAGTGTATAAATTTTCATCTTATGTGAAGGATTTGTGATGTGATTGCAAAATATTCTGCTAGTTTCAGTAAGAATCGTATCCAGTGTACACATTGCATAAAGCTCTCTTTTCCCAGCAATTAAAACTTATTTATCTGTCTTGTTTTATTATTTGAAGTTTTAACATTCTATATTTTTACCACAATACTTTGGGTTCAGTATATTTCTTTTTAAGATTTTAAGTTGGCAGATATTATTGTATTTCCAAAATAGTTTTCAGTGTAAAATTGAGCAAATGGACTATGTATTCTGCTGCACCAGAGATAAACTAAGGAAGCTGGAGTTTGAAATGAAGATCTCTTTTAAGGTTTAAGTTTGAAGCAGGGATAGATATGGATTCTCATGAAATGTGACCATCATGTAATTGTTTATGAGCAGAGCATTATTTTGTTTCTTAGATTATGATAAAAAAAAGGAAAATATCTTTCTCTATAATGTGAAGAAATCCCTCTCAGAAGTCTAGCATTGTAAATATTTGGTTTTTTTATGGAGAGGTGGAAAAAAAATCCTTTTGTAAACAAAAAAATCTGTAAAACGTAAGAAAGTTGTCTCTGTAATTTTTCTTTTTGATTTTTACATATTATTTATTCTGATATGAATGACGGATTCAAGTGAGTGAAGATTACTTTCTGTCTTACTGTTCTGTTTCAGATCCCATCATTCAATCAAGACATGAAATCTGTTTTCTTTCCAAGTCAGAGATATTTGATAGCAAATATCAAATTTGTGATATTTGAAGCAAATTCTTCAGAAGTGTCATCTTGAGTACATATTCACAAAACAATCCTGAAGAAACTATCAACACTCCTTTAGAAATTTCACCATTAAGAGAAGGTAAGTATTTGAAAAGTGTGCTCTGGGTCATACCATCTCTTCATATTCCTTGGAATTAAATTCTATTTTTCTCATATTCTAATATATTGACTCTTTTTTGCTGGAGATAGTTCTGTCTGTCAGAGTACCGACCAACCAATGAAAAGAAAGAAAACTGTCAGATAACTGTTTTTTATGAAGTCTGCAAGAACATCTATATTCCTTAACGAATACTGCCTAAAATGCAATTTAAATGGTACGGTAATTTCTGCCCTCCTAATCAATTTATAATGAAATCTTTTTACAATTTATAAAGTGAATACAAGATCCTCTAAGTGTTATTTCCAGTCTGACATTTAAAAAAGCTTGAAGGAGCTGGGCTGGGTTTTTCACCCTTTTTTACTTGTTTATATTGTAAAAGTAATGGAGTGATGTCAGGTAAGAGATGTCGGGAAAGTTCTGTGGTCGTTGCACCCATTAAAATAATAAGTGCATAGAAATGATGGCTGACATTCTAACCACAAGCTCACAGCTTATACAGGAGCAGTGGTAAAGACACTAAGTCTGTGTACACTGTATCAGGTAACAACACACCTGAAAAGGCTTTAAAACATGAACTTAACCCTCAGCAGTAATTTAGTGCCTGAATTTAAGAGAAATTTGTTCACAAAAGAGAGAAGAAAACAGATCTGAAGTATTTTGCTGCACTTTGCTGCATTTTGATGAAACTATTTTAAGAGTCTGGGATTTCTAATGAAGACAACATACATTTCCTAGGAGAATAGAAATGAATCCAGCATAGATGGCTTCACTAATGTAAAATGTTGCAAAATAGACCTAAAAAATGAATAAACAAAATCTAGTGTAGTCCTTGGGGCAAAAATTGATTCATAGCTATGAGAATATGAAAAATGCCTTTGTTTTCACATGTTATCCTTTAGTTAACTGCACCATTGGGCTCTGCTGGCTTGTCTCAAAGTTCCTAATATATGGAAATTGCTTTCTATTTAGTCACTGCTATACCATAGCTGGCAAAAGAGAACTGAACTGCACAGTTTCCTTAACACTGATCCATTGCTCAAACTGTAGTGCATTATTGTTGCCAGACCACGTTAGAAAACCCTGTCGATGTTTTATTAGCACCTTTGCATATGTTGTGTTATCTGTGGAATATGAATCATAGAATTTGGATGGAGTGTGTTAACAGGCCATTCCACAATCAGTAAAGAAATGTTTCACTCACAGTTTCAACTGAGTTTTTAATTTGGTCTTTAATTTTTTGACAACTGTTGCATACCTGGCAATAACTGGTAGACATATGCAGAATAAAAATGCATCTACATTCCTCATTGCAATGCCAGCTGTAACTTCTTACTTGGTGTTTCTGAGTGGTCTGGAGTTTGTTTTTGCTGTATTTCTCATTATGACATCATATTTTTGGGGATACATGATATAATGAGGGGCAACTGCTTGTTAAAATCCATACTTTAAGCCTTTAAGCTACACAGCTGACTTCTTGTACACTAGCGTACTTTATATAACACATTGTCAAAGAACTGGACATGTGTGTAGTCTTCTCAAGGTACATGCTGGACTGGATGTGCTAAAGTGTACTGGCACACACAGGAAAGAAGGGAACTGAGATTTTGTTTGCAAAATATCTGTCTGCTACTGGTGATCATTTGTTGTTAGTACCACATTCACCCACACATGTAAACTTCAAATTCATCTCATTAGATTACAGTGCTTATGAAATGTACCAAGACACAGTAGGCATAGATGGTAGCAAAAAGTCATAAACTTACAGGAATGAGTTCAGCAAAGGGCCACCAGGATGGCTGGAGCTGGAGCCCTTGATGTTGGAAATGCTGCTGAGAGAACTATTTTTTCTGTCTGAGAAAGAGAAGGCCAGGAGAGGACCTTATTGCTGCCTTCAGTTACCTAAGGTCTGGTTATAAGGAAGTTGAGGCCATACTTTGTTTGGAAGTACACAGTGAAAGGACAAGAGGCAATGGACAAAAGCTGCAACAGCAGAAATTCCAAACAGATATTAGAAATTTTTTTAAATTTTGTAATAAGAGTCATCAAACACTGAAGCAAACTGCACAGAGACTTAGCAATTTCCTTCTCTGGAGACACTAAAAATTGGAAAAGCTGGTCTAACTTTAAGACTGGGCTTGATTTGGGCTGCAGGATGGATCAGAGGTCCCTCCCCACTTTAAATTATTCTGTGATTCTATGAAAATCAATGTATGGATTTTAAGTAAGACTGAAAGCTGATTTTGACTTAAACGATTTTATTGTGTTCATTGCTGTGCTTACAATAGATTAGACAAAGTGGAGGTCATTGGTTATACTTGCCATGTAAATTTTCAGGACTGTGGGCTGGTATCCAAACTGAAAGGAAAAAAATATTCAGCAATGAGTCTGAACCTTGGCAACTGCTCTATAATCCATTTGTTGGCTGTTTATTTTTCTGTAGATGTAGATTATTTTGCCTGAGCCAAAGATCTTAGAAATTAATGTGTAAATATGTGTTTTAACCCGTTTGCCAATAAAAGAAACAAAGTAAAATGAAATCAATGCATCAGGGAGAGATTCATTGATGTGAGTGGCCTCATCTTCAAAACAGCCAGAAAACGGCAGAAATAGCTCTAATGTGCTTTAATAGAGGAAAAAGGATATAAATTGTGGTCTGTTTCTCGGTATTAGGTCTGACTTTTCTGTGACTTTTTTCAGATATTTTACTCCAGAAGTTTTCTTGTGAACAGAAAATACATCAGATGAACCTGGAAAGTGACCCACAGAATGGTGCAGTCTCCTTCCTTGTATGTGTTCACCAATTTGCACCTTCTTCCCTTTTCTGCTTCTGTGTGTAGAATCCTAAGAGCAGGAAAACATTTTCCCAGGAAAATGCTCGATGTTGTCAAAGAAAGAAAACATCAGCTTCACCAACTGAACTCTTATTAATGGTATCTCTGCATCTTGCATGTTTTTTCAAGTACCCTGGAGAATGAAACCTGTCAGATACAGATGTGCGTAGAAACAGATTAACGGGATCATTGTGAAGAGATAATAACAGCTGCAGAGTTCAGAAGTACAAACAGACTTGGAATGGTGTAGTAGGCACCTGGTTCTTTCTGAAGTCAGAGGGTCAAGGTCTCTCCTCTTTTACACTAATATCTGTTGTCCAAGTGTTTGGAATGAAGGTGATGTGTATGCATTAATCCTTACTGTATTTTTGAAAGAACGACAGACCACCACGTCTCTATGCATACAATTACTGAATGCCACACACGAAGAAATTGGGCAATTAGTCAGTGTGGGACTTTTTTTTCTCAGTGTAAAATATTCTGGAACTTATACTATATATGTCTTTATGAATATATGAGGATTCACAATATAAAGGAAGACTCGAGGAAATTCATGTCTCTATTCAGACACTTACTAATACTAAGACTGAGCCACAGAGGGAGGGAATTTGAAGTTGAAGCGTGGTAGATGTGGAAGTGCATCCCGAGAACATGGCTGTAAATGTTCTGCACTCATGGATCAGCTGGGGATGTGACAGTAAAATCCTAGAAGGATCTGGGTCTTCTGAGGGGGGAACTTTGCAAGAAACTAGTCCTGTCTGCCTTTGTCATGCATTTCAGCAGGATGAAAGATCCATCTCCTTTTCCTTTGTCACTTGATGGCTTACACAACAATAGCAAAGGCTCCTGAGGTCTCTGCATAATTATCGCACTCTCATCCTGGGGAGGGGCTGATCAGTGCAGAGATAAGGATACTGAAGTTTTCCATTAGCTGCTGTATGGCAGAATAATACCTCGAGTGATTTGGAGAAAGGTTATGTGAAATGTGCTCAGGAAAGAGTGGCTTTTGCTTGGGCACTGTCAAAACACAGACCTTTGGTGACCTTGATCATTCTTTCTGCGGTATAAACTGGGTCTATAACCCTCAGAAAAACCCCTGGAAATACATCCAGCACTAGAGGGGAAAGCTCAAGATTAAAGAACCTCTCACATCTGTTCTCTGTCACCAGCTTAAATTTAACCTATGACAGTAGTGACTGAAAGTCCACGTGCTGTTAGGCCTGTGCAAAGACACTGTAGTCATTTGTGTACATCACAAATGGCATTAGTTGGCAGCTGTGTCAACAGCGTCTTTAAAGGAATTGGGAGTTCATCAGGCACATGGGCAGTCGGTCATTCCCCAGTAAAAAAATACACTTTTCATATGAGGCACTTAAGACAGAGCAGCATGGGCAAACATCATGGGGAAACAGCATGGGGAAACTTGCCAAGATTCACCTATCTCCAGGAAAAAGCAGAACTGCCTGCCTGAAACCAAAAGAGAAAACCTTTAAATCCTTTAAAGCTATTACTGTAAGGCTTTTTCTTTTTCCCTGTCTTCATTTCTGCCACTTTACTGTTGCAAACTTACTTTGTGAAAACAACCGAGGTCCTTGAAAACACTCTCGTGATATTCTTGAACTAATTTCATTGAACGGTTCTGTATTTAAAGTTTGTTTCTGCCTCCTGTTTTTTGTATTTAATGCCTCCATCCATGGGCTCTTCATTTAATGTGTGCAGGTAAAAATGCACTGGTGAGATGTATCACTTTGCTTCACAAAGTGAGATGTATCCTTTACTTCTCAGTTGCATCTTTTTTCAGTCATTCAGTGTAAAAATACCTATATTCCTTCTGTGCTATGTAGAGGTTCCTTTACAGAACTGAAACTTACCAGAGTATGTGTTTATTAAAATTTGTACTAAAGCTGATTATGTCAGCCCTGTTTCCCGTGCCTTCCTCACTGATGACTATATAGATTTATTCTAGAAAATCACTCAGTACCCCTGAGTAATACTCCAAAAAGATTTAAGTCCTATGCAGATTTTTTCGAAAGAGATTGGTGATTCCACCTGTATTTGTGAATCAGCACATTCCTAAGTTGTTTGTGGAACACCATAATCATAGGCTTTGCTAAGGGAAAAGGAAGACAATAGCTGTACTGAAAGACACAATGGACAACTGTCAGTATAACAGCAAGATGGTTCTGCATAAAATGAGGAATTTTCCAACCCATTCCATTGCATTTCTATGAGTTCTCAAGAAAATTTCTTTCTTTTCTATGCCTACATCCTGGCCCATTTATATCTATCATGGTTTAACCCCATCTGTCAACCAAGCCCCGCATAGATTCTCACTTGCTCTCCCCTGGTGGGATGGGGGAGAGAATGGTAGTAGCCAAAGTGAGAAAACACATGGGTTGAGCTAAAGAGAGTTTAACAGGTAAAGCAAGAACTGCTCACACAAGCAAAGCAACATGAGGAATTCATTCACCACTTCCCATGGGCAGGCAGGTGTTCATCCTTCCCCAGGAGAACAGGGGTCCATCACAGCTGACAATGACCTGGGAAGATAAACATCATCACTCTGAACATCCCTCCCTTCCTTCTTCATCCTTCAGCTTTATGTACTGAGCATGACACCATATGGTGTGGAATATCCCTTGGATCATTTGGGGTCAGCTGTCCCTGCTGTGTCCCCTGTGCCCCCCCAGGCTTCTCACTGGTGGTGTTGGATGAGAGGCAGAAGGGGCCCTGTTTCTGTGTAAGTGCTGCTCAGTGGTAAATGAAACATTCCTGTGTTACCAACATTGTTCCAGCACAAATCCAGAACATGGCCCCACACCTGCTACTATGACAAAAATTAACTGTACCTCAGTCAAACCCAGCAGAACGTCTTTGCTGTGCTCTCTCTGACACCCCGGTAAGCAAAAATGGTCTACAACGAACCATCTGAGATAGATGGGATTACTGCCTGAGGGAGAGCCGTGGTACTGGAAATCCAGGTCACAGACAGCAGAAGCATGGTTAAAACCGGGAAAATTACCTGCAGATACAGGGAAGGAGATGAAGGTCAGACAGAAGACTTAGTTTTTTATTTAGCATGGATACATTATGTGGGCTAGTAATGAAATCTCTTTTGTTTTATGCTTTATATCTCCAAAAGAATAATACCTATTATTGTGTTACCATTGTACATAAGATTTGGTCTGAAAACATAAAATCATTGCCTTATGTGTTTTAAAAAGCTCCTACCTTCCTCTCCCCTCTGTTGCAGTCAATGGTGGATCTAGTATTAACATCTGACCTAATAATCCATATCAGATTCAGTCCTCGTCTTGTGGGTGGGACTAGATGACCTCCACAAGTTCCTTTCAACGTGATTCTCTGATCTATGGACAGTAAGAAAGCTGCCATTGTGAGAAATAAAAATCCATAAATGATTTGTCCCAGCTATGAAGCATCTTGTAGATTAGTGAAAGTGTGTCTCTGTTGCCACATAAAAAAATTACTTCACTGCAAGCTCATATGAGCAGGAAAGAAAGCTATCAAAGCACTGTTTCAGTGTGGGATCACTTTAGCAGTCTGATTCACTGTACATTATACCTACAATTACATTTCAATGAAAGGATAGTTTGATTCATTTACCTCAGGAGTGATTCTTTTATTCTTCTCCATTAAACACAGAGGAAAAAACAAAACTGTGACACTGTGGAGTTCTCCGCTGGAATTTTCTTTGGTAAGTGGAAAATTCCACTGTAAAAATCAGATAAATTTAGTATTAGCATTTTCTTTAAGCTTGTATGCTATTTTGATTTATATTTCCTTTAAGCAAACACTATTCATGAAGCTGGCAGACTTGGGAGCACAAATTGGACAGAATAGCACTGGCCACTGTATCTCAGCAACTGGTTGAGAATTTGAGTTCTTGGAGGAAAACAAGTAACTTTTTAATAAGAATTTACTGTTATCTGCTAGGAACAAAATATCTTGGTTTCCTGGAATCTTGTACATGGTAAGAAGCTAGGTCTAAAGGAGTCCAAAGGTTACACAGTGGCCACAGAAATTAGTTTACGATTTTTTCTTCCTTTTTCCAACTCAAACTAAAATTTCAGCCAAGTACTTTGAAAGTGATATGTGTATCTTAATTTCCTAATGTGCAGCTTCTTCTGTCTTGAAGAAACTTGGTTTTAGAAATGGAATAGCCTGTTTTCTAACAATGAAAATCCTTGCGCCTAAATAATGATGACCCAAATTAGGACATTCAGAGTCACTTGTTATTCCAGAAAATCATGAGAATAAAGTATTGTTTCCTAATAACATTTTTCCCATGACCTACTAAGTCAATTGTACAACTACTACCTCCTTATCTGTATTATTTTAGTAAAGTCAATGCTCAGAGGAAATAATGTATTGGATTAATTGTATGTGAACTATATATTGGGATTTTATTATTTTCTTTCATATTGGACCTGTAATGCCTTCCTATAACTACTAATGCAAAAATGTTGTTTAAAAATGAAAAATCAGGGCTTAAACTTTCTTTCATGTCCCATGCCAAGGCTTAGGGAATCAGACAGTATGGGGATACAATTTGTTTGATTGCTTTAGAAATGTAGTGGCCTGTATTTCTTTAATTTTCAGCTGAACTTAAACTTCTAAATTATGTGATGTTTGTGGTCTTTTACATTATTTCATTAAGTCAGGGTCTGTGGACACTTGTGGTTAGTTTAATGAAATTTGTTTGTTAGCCAGTGTGAAGTACAGTACAATTAGGTTATGCCAGCTAAATAAAAAAGGCAAAATTTTACTCAAGTATTTTTTAATAAAAAACTGTCAGACTATTCCCTCTCCAGAGTTCATTCATGCAAAGAAAACAGCTAATATTTTAGACCCATACCTAATATGGAAAAAATAATAATTTCTAAATCTGGAATAAGACAAATGTGGATACAATCCTTTGGGGCTTTGTTCCTGTTTCCTGTATAAAAGCTGTAATTTCTGTGTAGTATTCTTCCACCTCTTATTGCTTGTGTCTAGACATAAATTGACCATAAAACAATATTAATATTGTATATTGCCCTGGTTAAGAGTTTTTGTTTGGCATCAGGAAAGAACTTTGAACATTTTAATGGTACTTTCTGTAGCACAGTAGTTGTGAATGAGTTTATTTTAATGTAGGAATAAATTGGTTACTGAAGGTATTTTTATTATGCATCTCCTTGTAATTTCTGCCAAATAAACAAAATATTCCTCAGATAATTGGCCTATTAGTCAGTCACTTTCTAACTATTTTTTCTATGCTGAATTAAAGGGCCAATAAATCCTAAATTTATAGCCTGCTGACTTTGCAGAGTTTGATGGTAAATAAACTGGCATAGCATTAAAGTTCCTTATTGAAGGAAGACAATATGTCTTTTTGTATCGACTTCTGCATGATTCAATTTTCACTAAGTATCACCATGACCTTTATAACAGCACTGTGAACTTTAAAAGCCAGTTTGCATGTGGTGGTTAACTTGCCCTTGTATAAAGAGGTTTTGCGAATGATGACCTAGCCTTTCCAGGTTTGATAAATGTGCAGCTGATAGTCCAGTAATGAAAATAAAAGGTCTTCAAAAACGCTGAGAGCAATAATTAACCATTTTGAGAAGGGGTAAATTTATGGGATTAATTAGATGTAAATTATTTTTCAGTTTCCTCTGCACATTATTTCAGATTTTTAAAATGAATGATCTTTCTTCTGCTTACATAAAAAAAAAAAAAAAAGGCTTTGAGCCTTGAAGTATAACTTTGAAGTTTTAAAATCTGGTGGCTAAATCACACTTTAGATATCTATTTCTATCACCATAAATATTGTTTTTGACTCTTACATTGAACTTCTTTCTGTGATATCTGAGTGCTCATCTTGTGCTTTTTCCTTATGCAGATTGTATAGATGCCTCAGAATGCTGCCAAGGGGACTTGCTTTACTAATGCAGACACAAAATGCTCAGGGATTGTATTTCCTCAAAAAGGTAAATCAGTATTGATTAGACCTGATTTGAGATCTAGGTGTTCAAAGACATGAAGTGCAAATCTCTTTCCTATAATCTTCACCAGTAACTGTTGTGCAGTGTAGATAAGAAATGGTATCACCATCGATGTACTAATTAGATGATGGCTCACAATCATGTGCAGATCATTTCCACTTCAGTGTCACTCTTAAAATTATTACATCTTTTTTCTGGAGGTCCCAATTTGATTAAGAAGGCATAATAGTTATTCAGTAACTCAAAAAAAAATTTTCAAGTATTGTTTTTGGGGTTTTTTGGTTTTTGGTTTGTGGGTTTTTTTTTGTTTATTTTTTTTGTTGGTTGGTTGGTTTTTTTGGTTTTTTTTTGTTATTTGTCTTTTTTTTAATGCGATATTTTGGTTTTAGGTTTAGTTTTTGTTTTACTGAAGTTACTACTAAGACAAATGATTAAACTGTGTTGGAATAGAAAATCTACAGATGGGAACCAACTTCATGAGAGAATGTTTCCATCTCCCATACTTTGTAAATCCAAAAATACATGCAAAAAATGGAGATATTATTTCTGGATATGTTAGGAAGAGAGTGCAGGACAGATGTGTAAGCAGAATAAATTCCTATCTGTACTGCAAATTCTCTTTGCTGTAAGTCTTGCATAGTTTTTCAAGGTTTACTTCGCGAAATGGTTGCAGTGCCTGAGGTTTAGTGGTCATGTACAAAGTTTTCTTTACTACTGTGTTCATGACACGTACTTAAATTTCTTAAATTTTCACTGAATTCAGGACAAATCTCTCTTCCTCAGAAGTAAACTTTCGAAATGTGATTTTCTTTTTGTTCTGCTTCCCTCTTATTGCCCATGATTACACAGGATTGAAAGCAGCCCTCTCTGTGCAATAATAAGGGTCTCTACAGTAGGACTGTGTGATTTATGCCAGGCAATTAAAATCAATTCCTAACCTACATGAAGCACTAAAAACTGAATTGCTCAACACACTGGGCTGTTGAGCACGGTGTGGTAGATTTTATTATACCATAAGTGCTTTACTATACTGTAAAAAGGAGAACATAATTGCTATATACATCTAATATATTCAATTAGGTAAGGAGAATGTTTAATAGAGTTTTTTGTTGGTTTCAGCTGCAGCTTGTGAGTTCAAAAGAGAAGCTGGAGTTGGGGAATTTCAGGATGCAAAGTGGTCTAAGTATGACATAGTCTTCAACAACATAGCACCAAAGCTATCCTGCAAGGATGTGGTTAGTGTGTGCTTCTGCATTGACTGAAGTGGGATGGCAATCCTTAATCCATATTGATTCAGTCTGATAACTGGGATAACTGGAGGCTCTTACAATGTGTTGAAAGAGTGCATATTTTTCCCAGCATGCGGCTCCTTAGTCATATCAGGCTGTCTGCACCCTAAGAGCAGATCCAGGAAAGTTTCTAATTTTTAAGATAAGACATGATAACAGCCAAGTACGATCACAAATTGTTACAGCAGCTGCATCATGCAAGCTTTAAGTATTATTTTGTTATACCCCTGTGCAGTTTAGTGTGTTTGCACAGAATTATGTAGTGCTACAGGAGTAGAACTCCGATACCTGGATGTATTCTGGGTGTCTCCATGCACATTAAGATGACAGATTCCCCAAGGTAAGCATCTGCTGAATCTTTGCCTAGAAGTACTGCTGAGAACCAGGCACTGGAGTGCCCAGAAGATCTGTTTTGGAGAATTATTTATTCAGCGCTGGCTAAAAACTGCATAGAACAGCCCCGAGGAGAGATGAATATGCTTTTCTTGTCTCTTTCTATTTCTCTTTTCCCTCCTTTCCAGCCACCAGTCCTGACAGTCAGACTCCCCAGCTTCTTCCTTAATCCAGCATCTCCATGGTGCAAGAACATCTTTCATCTAAATCTCACCACTGCAAAGACGTAGGGGTTTTTTGGGGAGCTGTTAGGCAGGGGTATTATCCAGCATACAGCCGTTCAGTTTGGTACTTTAGGATTTCTCCCTCCTCTCACCTTTCCCATTTCTGCTTTCACCTTACTGCTTTACTGCCTTACTGCCGGAGGATTTAACCCTAATGAATTTGATAATAATAAGAAAAAATTAAGAACATATTATACATATACTCACAGCAAAGTAGTGCATGAAATAAACCCATTTTTTCTGTTTAGGACTAATTTTTCAATGATATTGGTAGCATGTTTACATAGCAACATGGGCAATTTACTGCATTTCCTCTGGAAAGATCCAGATAAAATAAGACTTGAGGCCAGCTTCCTTTTTTACTTGGTTTATTTGGCTTTTGTTTTGTTGTTTTGTTATTGTTGTTGTTGTTGTTTTTGTTTGCTTTTGTTCCAAAGGTTTGCCTGTTATTTGGGTTTTATTGTTTACTTGAAGGTTATTAAAAACACAAAAAAGAGTAACAATCTCAAAGTTGCTTTGTGTGTGTATGTTTTTAACCTATTAGCAAATTATTACAGCTGAGTCCCCAGTATGCCTGATTCACTTTTAGAATCTACTTTCAGGTGAGTGTTCAGCACAAAGGAGTTGATACATTAATTTTCAATATTCCTTAAATTAAGATCTTTTGCTCACCACAGGAATTCATGTGTGTCAGGGCAGCAAGGTGTTGGTCTATTTTATCGCTTGGCCCATTGACAATCCCAAGGTGTCCTGGTGATGCTGATGGGAAGCAGTGCCTTTGTTCTAAAAATGGACTCAAGCAGCAGAAGCTCTCTTGCAGCTTTATTCCCCTGGAAATGCCCGACTATGAGCTGAATGTCCCTCAAACTGCCTGACAGTGAAGGCATTTCATTCCTGACCACGCAGACAGTGCAGCCAAAGCATCCAGCAAAGGGAGAGAATCAAGCACTGATCATGAGCTACTCCCTGCCTCCTACAAGGTTCTCCTTATCGAGCCAGTTCATTTCCAAGATATTTTTATTCACGGCCATTCTCCTCCTCCTCCAAAATACTGGGTCTCAAGCCAAAAATTCAGTGAATTCTCTACAGTCTGCTTCAACAGGCACTACAATAACCTAATTAATAATGTGCTCAATGACAGCGGTGCTGCCTGCCCATGGTGTTTATGGCAAATACCTGGGCCCCTGGAGAAGTCAGGGAGGTTTAAAGAAGAAGGATGGTGTTTCATCTTGAAGAGATTTCTTCTGTGCTATTCCATGAGTAGTTTCAGGCTAGTCTCTGAACTGTCTGGTGTAACCCACGTGATATTTGAGGCAATACCTGGGAATTGGTCCTGGTTTTTTGGCAACTGGGGCCCTGCTTCTTGCTATCACACCTCTGTGTGTCAGTCTCTTAGCTCCCTTCTGCAAAGTCTTTGAAAGATGCATTAGGGCTGAGGCTGAGAACAGATCTCCACACACCCACAGACTGCTTGCTCCAGACTGGAGCTGAACAGCGGGAGGGTGACACTTGCTCATAACAACAGGCTAAAACAGGAGTCACAATCACGGTGAGACAACTCTTCCAGACATCTCTGGGCAGGGGAACTGAAAAAATCTCACAAGTCATTACCAAAAAACATTACAGTCCCTACATCTGCTTCAGCTCTGCCTCTCTGAGGCTTTTGGGGAGCAGGGACAGGCACATCAGGGCAGTTGGGAGTGTAAAGAGTGATACTTTCAGCCTCCATTGTTTTCTACTTTTAGCCAAAACCAGAATTTTGTTGGGTACAGTAAGGAGTGCTAACAGGAAATAGGAGCAGGGTCTAAGAGTGGGACTTCGAAAGTGAGCTTCCAGAGCAGGGAAATATCCTTGGCTCTGTATCTGAACCACCTCTTCTGCAGAAAGGGAGGGAGGGAGGGAGGGAGGGAGGGAAGGGGGAAGGAAGGGACCATGTAATAGTCTGACTCTGAATGCAGTTATAATATAGTTGTTGGCCTACTCACTGCTGGCAGCAGCAAGCTCTCATTTCATAAGGTGAATTCAAAAATCTCTGGAGAGGTCATCACTTTTTCAGACTATTACTATATATGTGTATACATAGAGGGGAAATCTATGTTTCAATAGAATACATATATTCTTAGGGTTTTACAAAAAGATTGCATATTCTTCCTGAAAGTAAAAAAGCTATTCTTTCACACTGCTGAAAAATATGTTACATTTCTCATTCTCCAAGACTCTGCTAGCACACAAAATGTTATTCTTCTCTCAGTGTCCAGGTTGTCTGTGTGAGTTAATGACAGTAAAACTCCAGCTATCTCCATTTTGTAATTACTTCTCTTCCTTATTTGCTTTGTTTTCATGGGAAAGGGTTCAAAAGTGAATTTTCAAGTGTAGTAGCCCATGATTTTCTTTGTATGTGCCTGAAGAGGGAATCCAGAGTCCTCGGTCTCCATGGTTAAGGGTGGAAGAGCTAGGGATGAGTGTCTGGCAGAATACATCCATGTAGTTTCAGGGAATAGTAAGCACAGAAGGAGTGGTGGTATGAATAAAAATATGCTTGCACATGCATTTAGAAGAAAGCTACTATTTGATCTTCCTTGTATCAAAACCACTGTGCTTACAAATAAGGAATTCATTTCTCATTTAACACAGAAAAAGTCTTTGTACTCATTTATGTCAGTTGACTCCACGCCCTGTGTTTAAAATGCCCCAAGGCTAGAATAGCTGTTTTCCTAGAGTCATACAGCAGTACATGTTTCAGCACCAATCCAACTTAGCCAAAAGCTAAAGTAATGCTAGTCTGGAAGCTAGTATACCAAGTTGTATTTTGTCTCTGTATTCAGAGCTTGGTCTGTGGAGTACCAACTCTTTAAACTTAGTTATATATAAAGTCCATTTGGAAAGTAAGAAATATGTTATTCTATATCTGTGAAAGTCATCTGACAAGGAACCCAAGCATTTGGTTCTCTGATGTGAATACTGCAATATTTTGCACAGCTGGAAGGTAATGGTAAGCATCTTCCCTTTTGGACCATTTCTCAGGTCTATAGAAATATTAGTTTTTCTACACAAAGGGAAAAACGAATATTCTCGTAAAATGTGTCTTGCAAGAATTGTTTTTGGGTTTCTGCAGGGAGAGGACTGTCCTCTTTTCTATTGATACATTCAGATACAAACTGAAAAATGCTAAGTATAAGGGAAGGGGGTTAAAACCAAATTTGAAGTACAAAAAAGTTAATAAATTGGGTGAGCGTGGAAAAATTCTGACAGACTATATAATTAAAAAGGCTTATTTACCTTCTTCTCTGTGACCAGAAGTATAGAAAGCCCAAAGGGAGGAGAAGTGGAATGAAAAACAATATTCTGTTAATAACCCAGCTGGTACAGACAAAGGAAGTGTCTGTGAGAGAGAGCAGAGGGGAAGTGGGAGAACACTGCCTGCTGTCTCCACGCTTCCTAGTAAAAACTTAGCAGAATATTATAGCCATATTCCTTCTAACTCCACATTCTGGGGAGATGCTGTCAGCACCTTTCATGACCCAATGCACTTCGTGTTTCAGCCCCAGTATGTCACTAGTCACTGTATGCTTTTGGTGAATGTTTTGTCTCCTGGGGCGGTCACAGAACTCGAGCCTTTCATTCCTTTCTTTTCATGTCTTTGAGCCATAACCTGTTCCCTGAAGTCGTTGTTGTCATGGGATTTCCTTTTAGTGACCACAAACTGCATTACCAAACTGCACGTTTTGCCACTAAGCAATCCTTACGGTTTTCTGCAGCCATTGGAAAGTGCATTGCTAACAAGGAGTGTGGATGGGTGAAACAGTCTTGCTTTTGCATCCTAGAAGATTTGAAAATGCTAAGGCAGCTCCTTATTGTCAGAAGCACATTTGTGATTGATTTCTGTTCAGGATGAACTAGGCATACTGAGATAAGTTCCTTCAAGAAAAGTTAGGTCTAGATCTGAATTCTGATGCTGTGTGTGATTGCCTTCTGTTTACAACTGCACAGCAGCTTCATCTGGAAGATATGAGGTAGAGGTGCAACTAAACCACCTAGTAACGGGAATCTATTATGTCATCCAATGTCCTCAACATCTTCCTTATATTATTTTTCATTGTGAATGTGTGTGGTTGAATACTACCCATCTATATGGACCTAATGGTGGTCAGGATGTGGGATGGCTATTGGGAGATCTGAGGAAAACCAGCAAACTGAAGGGCAGCCAGCATGGTTTCCCAGATTGTGTTGATTTAAACAAACATATCTGTTGCATGGAGCTGCCCAGTGCTTTCAGACAGGAAAAGGCAGATGTCAAAAGGGAGCATAACATGGACATCCTCTTCCTTTGATGTTCATGCTACAATCTCCTTAAAGTGGGCACCAAATTTTGAGGGCATTTTCAGCATTCATTTAAATAGACTGAAATTACTCTGAGCCACTCTACAGTAAAATCTTCACAGTTTGGAAAAGCATGGGGCAGCCCTGCTGAAAGTCAGAAACAAAACAGAGAACAAAGAACAGCTACAATAAATAATGATGTTCTGAACAAAAATTACCAAAAAGACTGAGAGCCTGCCACCATAAACATTATTTTACAGGAAATGACAGTTCCTTGAAAATATTGGGAATAATTCTCTAAGGCAGGGAGAAAAACAACAACCCCTTTTCAATTTTAGAATTGCCAATGATGTCAAGGCTAAACCATTTCTGTCTTGTGATCTTGACTAGTTGGTCTCTGAATACAAGTACAGCAGGAATATAAATGTAATTCTTCCTGTAGCACTGGATCCAGCAGCCCTAGTCTGAGCATGGCCAGTACAGTGTGACAGTGGATTATGTGTCATGGTTTAACCCCAGCTGGCAATTAAGTGCCATCCTGATGCCCACTTATTCTCCCTTGGAGGGACGCATGAGAAAATTGGAAGGGTAAAAGTGAGAAAACCCATGTGTTGGGATGAAGACAGTTAAAAGGTAAAGCAAAATCTGTGCACACAAGAAAAGAGATTTATTCACAATAAAATCTGTGCACACAAGCAAAGGAAAACAAGGGATTTATTCACCATATACCATGGGCAGGCACGTGTTCAGCCATCTCTGAAGAAGCAGGACTCCATCACACTGAACGGTGACTTGGGAAGACAAACGTCTCTTCCTTTTTCTTCCCCCAGCTCTATATACTGACCATGATAACACATGGTCTGGAATGTCCCTTGGGCCATATGGGGTCAGCTGTCCTGGCTGTGTCCTCTTCCAACTTCTTGTGCACCCCCAGCATCCCTGCTGGAGCAGTGGGGTGAGGGGCAGTAAAGACTTTGACTCTGTGTAAGCACTGCTCAGCAACAACGAAAACATCCCTGAATTCTCAAAACTCTTTTCCTCACAAATCCAAAACACGGACGCATTCAAGCTACTATGAAGAAAATTAACTCTACCCCAGACAAAGCCAGCACACCACATCAGCAGCTTTTGTTCCTTATCTCAGCAGCTCACCCTGGAGAGGCAAAGCTGCACTGAACTATTTGCTTAAGGCTTGAATTTTGTTTTAAAGACACTACTCCTTCAAACATGCTGCCTGCATGCTTTAATGGTTGGCACCTGCATTTTGGGTAGAAGATCTGTGACTGGGTACATGAGACAAGGAGGAAGGGAGAAAAGGACAGACTGGTGTAAACCCTGTGGTCCCCAGTAGAATAGGCTGTGTTACTGCAGAGCTGATGGGTGGTGTGTATCCTTCCTAGCTGTGGGGATGCCTCCAAGGTGATACATATTTCACAGAGACACTCCAGAGGACTGTAACTACTTCCAATCCTGCAGCTTGAGCAGTATTTTCATTGGACAACAATTTGCTTCATAAAACTGGGCCTGAGCCTTGAGGATGCTGCTTGTGCCTTTCATACACTCAGTTAACAGTCAATGCTGGCACCTAAAAGCTCTGCATTGATTTAGAAACTTGTGTTTTACTAAATACTCCAGCCTGTATGCAGGAAAAGTACAAACCAATCATGGTTGATGTGGAATTCACTTCTTATTTTTAGACTATACACGTACATTTTTAATTAAAAGAAGTGATACTTCCCCCACAATAGTGGTTTAATAACTACACAAACCATTTGATTACTGTCTTTGGAAAAGCTTTTCCTGCTAGGAGGAAGCTTCAAAATAAAACAAAGACAGGAGAGAATAAGGTAAAACATTCCTCTAAAGAGAAACTGAAGTTCATTCCTCTTATCTAGTGTGTTTTCATCTGCAAAGACACTTGCATCATACGTTTGATAAAATACTTGATTCCAGCCAAAGAGTTCCTATCCTCCTCCACTGGCTTTAGTTCTGTGCTCTCTTCTCAAATAAGCAGAAGTCACTGTGATATGGATTTAGAAAATAGTGAGAGGAGAATAGCCTGGAAGACAACCACTGCAAAGTTTTTTATGGGCATTTTACAAATAGATAGAAGACGTTGGAAGAAGAAGAAAGACTTTTCCCTTCCCAGGTATGCTTGTAAATACAAGGAACAGGAGGAATCGAGTGAAGGATAAGAAGTAGCTCAGCTTTGTTCCATCTGCAAACTTGTGGAGGGTGCAGTCAATCCCACTGTCTGTGTCACTGATGAAGACATAAAAGAGCACTGGTCCCAGGACAGAGCCCTGAGGGACACTATTTGTCACCAGCCTCCATCTGGACTTAGAGCTATTGGCCACAATTATCTCTCTGTGTCCATCCAGCCAATCCCTTATCCTTATTTTCATGGCAGATGTGCTGAATTCTCTTTCCAGCTGAGCTGAGTTGACCAAGGAGAGGCAAGGATGCAAAGGGCTTGTTCTCTCAGCCTAATGTCAGTTATCTTGGGCTGGAGGCTCATGACTTTGTGGCAAAGAATGCTACCGTGCATAGGAGCTGGGCCGTCCTGGCATCCTGCTGCCCTTCTGTCCCTGCTGCATATAAGGAGTGGCAATGGGCATCTAAACCAGGAATGGCACTTACTACCAAGCCTCTAGTCTTGCTAAGGAGTTAGTGGAGGGAGAGAGGGGCATCTTCGGAGAAAAAGCCATCACTCTCAAAACAGGAGCTCTGGATTGCCCTCTGGAGGTGCTGCAGCTCTTTCTCAACTTTATTGGAAGACTGGGCTCCCAAGCTGAGTGGTGAAAATATCCATGGATGTAAAACGTGTCACAGATTTAATCTTTACATGTGCCCACTTCAACAATGAAACCAGTGACTGTGAGAGCAGAGGGTTGTGTAGCAGCACTGTCGTTTGACACAGTGTAATGGTGCAGATGCTTTCACCTTGCTGCTGGTACTGTGTGTGTGTTTTAGGGCTGGGAACCACTTACTCAAGTCATGTAGGCGTAGGACAGATGCAAAAACTTGTGCTTACTTTGCCGGTTTTTGTGCCACTTGCAGGTGGATGTCTCATGGATATGTCATACCCGAATCCCAATATGCCTCCCTGTAGAATAAAACAAGGAAACAAACAAGAAATTGGTTTATGAATCCTACAATGTCAGAGAGCTGCACATTGGCATTTGAATCTGATATTGTGGAGCACCTTGTGCTTCTTTGGAGATTGACTTGATCCTGCTGTGAATAATAACAAACCTTACTCAGAAATTGAATCCAATTGCCATAATAAAACATGCATTTCCTTTTTTTCTGGGCAGATATAACAGTGTGGTCAGTTATTATTGTCTTATTTTCAGATAGATTTTAGTAATTTCAAGTGCAGAAATATAATTGGAAATGAAAAATACAGAGCTAATGGGATAACATAATCAAAACTACCAGGGTAGGTACAAGTCCTCAATACTTAGCTGAAAGGATCTATTCCCAGAATGAATTCCAAAACTTTTTGTTTACACTCTTTCTATAATGCAAACAGAAAATTTTATGTCCGTGGATAATAATCCAAAAGACTCAGAAGCAGTGAAAGGAACCTCATTATCTACTAAAAGTAGGGCTGCATTTAAAATTCTGGCATTGTTTTGTTCTGTTTTGTTTTAGGTTTATTTAATGAAACAAGTTTGGGAATGCTTATGTGGGATGCAAAATAATTTGCATGTTCACGAGTCTACATTGATTACACATTTAAATCTCAGTTTGTGCCCCAGACCATCGGAACCTGCAGAATCACAGAACCATAAAAACATTTAGGTTGGAAAAGACCTTTAAATCATCGAGTGCAATGACTAACCCATCACTGCCAAGTTCATCATTAACCATGTCCTTAGTGCCACATCCACACATTATTTAAATACCTCCAGGGATGGTGACTCAATCACTTCCCTGGGCAGCCTGTTCCAGTGCTTGATAACCCTTTTAGTGAAGAAACTTGTACTAATATGCAATCCAAACCTCCCCTGGCACAACTTGAAGTGGTTTCCTCTCATCTTAGAGAGAAAATTATATTTAAATTATTTGGAGGTTTTTTAATTTTAATTTTTTTTTTAGTCTATAATGCAATGCTGAATCAAACTGGTGTCTGAATGAAGAGTTAGAATTGAACTCTTTTTTGATCAAAAATGTTAATTAGGATTCCATTCTGTGCACTCCAGTCATGTGCTTTGTAAATTTTGTATTCCTTTTCTATGGTGTTCTTCCTCTTAAGAATGAAGGCAGTGTTTTTCTAAACTTGTCCTCTTGTGCCATGAAACAGATGTCTTGCAAGCAGTGGCATTACAGGTTTTCTCACACTGGCCAATGTTCTTGCCCTTTGCCAGCTTTGACTCCTTTACTTAGAGGAGACTTTACAGTCCATGCCTGTTGTCCAGGCCATCAATGGTGTGTACAGGGTGTCTGGCCCTTTGTGCCACATGATGTTTGAGAGCTCAGTTTGAAGCTCTCTCCTTAGTTCAGCAGTAATTATTTGAAGCTGCTGAATTTTTGCTGCTAAAGAAATGCCTTTCTGACCGCAGAAACAGTCCCTGTAAATGAATTAACAGGGATTTTTTTTTTTTCTTTAGCTGTCAGGCAGCATGTATTACTTTCCTGTTTCACCTCAAAGTGGACTAAATTTCTAGCATTATTGTCTAATTATAGCACTGGTCATTGGAATGGAAAATTATTGTTGCTTGGTTTTCCATTGTTAGTTGCTCTCGGGACAGATACCTCTATCCAAACCAGTTAGTTTTAAAAATTATTTTTAAACGTATGCTGCTGTATGGAACAACCCTGCCAGGTAATTCTCTCTTTTGCCTGGAGCCATTCATCAGCTGACTTCCTTTCCTGCTTCTTGACTCCCTCTTTCCTACTCAAGACAGGGATGAAACACGTGTGTGTGAACACAAAACCATTTCCTTCCCTTCTCTTCCTCATTTCATCCATCTCCTCCCAGCCAAGTTTATCCTTTAGTTGCTAAGAGCTTCTCTCGAGAAGTGTATCCTGCAGGGACAGAATAAGAAAGGAGGAGAGGTGAAGGACTGTGTGTCTCCTCACCCATCAGGTGACTGAGATCAGGCATGCCAACAGCTTTCCTAGCAGAGCCCTGCTGGAACCACTTTCCTTTCCAACCTGAAACTCTCATCTACTTCCTTACATTGCAGATCTGCTTGAGGCTGCCTAAGGTATGGTAACAACACAGACAGATTTTGTAAGGATTTTTCAGTGTCTGTTTAAAGGAAGGAAAAGGAGAGGTTGTGCTTCTCCGGTCCTTTCAGAGAGCAGGTGTTGCAATAGTAGGCTCTGCAGAAAGGCAAGGAGGGGTGAGGTGTAAGAGATGTGAGGAAACTGAAAACAGACATCAGGCTGAAGGCATTTCATTCAAAGCTCTCCTAGAAAGGAGGGCTCCTTGCCTGCGAGTCCCACGTGAGTGAAGAGTGGTTTTGGGGCATGCCTACCCACTGTCCAGTTTTCAGGAATGATGCATTTCAGTCACAGTCAGCCCAAGCTGGATCTGAGCTAAGGACCTGCAGGAGTTAGTGGTTTCCTTGATTGCGTAGGCTCAGCTGGAGGAAGGAATTCTGGCTGGAGCACAGGTGTGTGCAGCGATGTCTGCTCTTTCACTTGGGTAATAAATCTATTATTTTATTGTTATACTGCTCCACAGAGAATTCTGGTTTTGGTCCAGCGTGCTTTGGGATCTGCTCAGCCTCATTTCTCCTTGCTCTGAGCCAATGCTGCCAGCAGAAGTGTAAATTGCGACGGAGCTTCTGTGATGCAAAGGCCCAGCTCTCCACCAGCTGCTAATCATATCCCCAGCACAGCAGAGCATCGCTGACAGCCAGAACCAAAGCAGTCCAGATGAACGTTTGGTGTTTTAATTCCAGCTAGCTCAGATCTGTTGCATAGCTGTGTGTTTACAACCATCTGTGTCAGACTGTCTTGGAACCACTTAATTTCATCATGCGCTTTATGGTCACGTTATAAATATTCAGAGTCAAACAATGATCTTGGTTACAGAGCATAACCAAGAATAATTGTGTTTCATGGCGTTGTTCCAACTTGTTTAAATTTCCTTTAAAATATACCTGAAATGTGAAGGTATTTAACAAATATCCTAAAAGGTTAAATTTTGTTCAGTGACAAGTAGGTAATTTATTACTGCTGTTTCTTTCAGACTGAAAATTACTCTTGACAAGCTCTGCTCTTTTACTAGACAGTTTTAATTATGTGACATGCCTGTTTGTTATTTGACAGTCTGCTCGTGTTTGGACTCCGAACACGGAGGGGAAAAGTCATGGTTCATTGTTTATTGAACAATCCTTTCAGATTTTGCACAATCTTTTCCAAAATTTTTCCAATGTATAATGTGATCACATGCAGGCAGGTAAACCATGCATGCTGAATTAGAATTATTTTTCCTACTTTTTTTGATCACTGCTGAGGAGTGATGCTTAAAATTTTCTGGCATAATTTGTCTCAGATTTATTTTCTGATTATTATTTATTTGGTGCTTTTCATTTCTTTCTCAGAAATCAAAGAAATTTGATAATCTAATCAGAAGAATGTTAGTAGTACTAATAATCCTTAACTGCATAAGCTATCCTGTATTTCTTATTCCACCAAGGAAAGAAACTTGCAAGCAAACAAACCAATCTGCTGAAACTTACTTGACTTGAAAGGAGAAAACACAATTCACGTATAATCTCTAAAATTTATTCCTGATATGAGTAAATTCACAGGTATGTAATGTCACAGCTCTGTGAGAAGGTCCCACTTTGCCTTTCACCTTGTCTAGCCTCTCTTGTTAATGGATGTGGAAGAGCTTTCCTGTATTATTGATGCAGCCACACGATGCACGCTGGAGGAGCTTGGGGATGTGTTTCCATCAGCTCAGTCAGCAGCTCTGCTTTGTTAGCCCTCTGCACTGACCACTAGACAATGCCATTTTCCTTAACAGACATGATGAATATTGCCCCTAATGATTAATTTCTGATCTATGTGGAAGTCCTCAGTAGTCAAGAACAGATTTCCCTAATAACTGCATTTCCAGTTAATGGTGTTTTGAGATGCCATTTGAATTCTGCCAGGTTTGATGTCCTACAAAATGTGATTAGACTAGAACTGCTTGAGTATGCGACAGATTTCTCCTGTTGTGTTTTACATTATTCTCAAGTAAAGATAATAAAGTTTTGATGCTTCCTAATTGATCAGGTTGTAAAACCCAGCAGAACAAGACCAGCAGTCAACAACGGTTTCTATAAATAGGTATTTATAGGGAAAGACAAATGTTCTAGACAGACTCTGTGACATGATTTGTGAACACTAACAAAGGCTAAAAGAAAAAAAAAAATCAGACCTCTCGTAATGCATCTGATTTTAGAAAGTTTTCTGCACACCCTCTGCTCAGTTCTAATTCATCTGAAATGAGTGGTGAAATTGTGGATTAATGAATGGAAGATAAATCAAGCATGGAGGAAATTTGGAGGGTCCTAAGAAACTTTCCTGCTCTGCTGGGGCAGCTGAACATTTCTAAGGATGCCTACTCAGCATACTTTTGAGTGGAATGAATTTCCTTATTGTAAGGCAAGACAAGCTCATAATTTAAGAAGATAAAATAGTTGCTGACTACTGCTGGTACTGGGGAGTTAAACTTACTCTGAACCAAAGATCAGTTTGAACTAGTTTTTTTAAACTTTTCTTGAACCAGAACTGAACTTGAATATTATTTGGAAGTTTAGCTGACTTCATGCTGGAAGTGAACAATAACAGCTTCAGTCAGAGCTGAATGTGAACTAAGCTTAAAAACTGAGTTGCTTGGCTCCTGATGAGCCACTGCAGGCTGTTCCCCCACTTGCTGACAGGGCTGAGCAGGAGGAGAATAGGTAAGAGGAGCAGGATGTTTTCATGTATTCTTAGGGAACATGGATCAAGAGACATAACAAGCTAGTTAATCATCACTGCAAATGTTAAAGCCATTTCCTTCCCCACAGGTCCCCAAAGCAGGACTCTCATATTGTAAAAATAACAAATATAACCCAGCATTGTACAGCAGTGACTGCTCTGAAAAGGCTTCAGTAATTTCTCCTACCTCTCAATGGAACTTAATGCCTTGCTGCCTCTTTATATGGAGGAGTTTTATTTCTTCAGCTAGTTTAGCACTCATTTATGGAGCTCACCAACTGTATGGATTGTGTGATCACACAGTATATACATATATACATGTATCCTTACACAAGCCCTCGTTTATATTATTCAGAGTCTGAATGTTAGAACAAAGCCATGGATTCATGATTCAAATAGCCAAACCAATAAGGAAGCTCAGGCAATTACAAGCTGTTTTTCTGAACAGCACAGTTTTGGACAGTCAGTCAACTCAATACAGTTAGCTTGAACCACCAATTCTAAATGATTATTTTCTACCTAATAGAATTGGTGACATAATACATTCTGGACTTGTTTTCCCCCAGTAGCTGTCTTGGCCTCTGACTGTATTCACTGCCACTGATATTGCATACTGGATGAAGTGGGAATAGCACTTTTCCAAAATAACTCCAAGTTATGGCTACAGAGAAGGCAAGAAGGTGAGGTAGAGCAAATCTTTTCATGGCTGAAATTTGTTCTTTTACAAAAGTAAATTCTTCTTCCCACTCTTTATTAAGGCCTCGTCAACCTCCCTACTACTAAAATGTTTTCACCTAAGATGGGTGTTACACACCTGGGGGGCTAATATCGTGGTAGATGGAAGTAAGGAAAAGAAATGCTGGTAGGTGGTGAGACAGCTACATCCACTGCTAGCACATTCACTGAATCTGTAGGACTCGCACAGTCTGGCAATTTCCTCTGGTTTGCAGAGAGAAAGAGGAAAACTCTGTGGCCCACAGTGGGTTTTCAGTGATTTGTATGCCCTTAGGGAAGAAGAAAACCTCCTGCTTTATATTCAAATTGCTTTTATGTTACTTGTAAAACTGGCATCAGCTAAATAAGCCCCTGGCTTACTTCTAGACAGTGTTCTCTATTAGGTACACTTTGTTCAACAGACTCTTTCCCCACTAATTCAGTTTCTTTTTCTGTATTACCTATTTTAGTCAGAGTCCTGTGCTTTATTGTTTCTATGCTGGCTAAAGCACTGCTCCAATATTCAGGTTAATGCATTTATTCTTTCTGTCAACAGCTGAGCTACAGAAGGTGTACATGACTCTTGGTAAGGCTTCACATAATTTTTTACACTTTTTACTACTCTGGAGGTGTGTGGTTGGACAATGGATGTTTCATTGTTCTCTCAAAATTCTGTGTATGCAAACAGTTAACTCTCGGCAGTTGTGGGAAAGCAATGTTGTTACTTACACAAAAGACATTTTAGCCAAAAGGTGGCACTGCGGCTGCATAGATTTTGCAGTAGATGAGTGGTCTGGCAAAATGTTAGGAGCCACTCAATACGTGTATTTTAACTCCTCTTTTCATGCCATGTGAATGGTAAGTATTGAAAACTGGCTAATTATTTCCCAAACATAAGCATAAAATCAGCATTTCCTGAAGCAAAGAATTTGGTAGCTGTACTACAAAAGCAGTGATTACTTTATTCTTCCTTTAGTGAATTTGAAAAAGTAACAAAACAAAACAAAAACAACAATGACACCAAAAAAAAAAAAAACCCCAAACCCGATCAGCATGTGCAGATGTGCTGCCAAAGTGCTCAGAATGTTTCAGCTATGCATATATCCTGCACACGGAGACTGCTCTTAACTGCTGCTTTGTAGCCTCTAAGGCAAGGAGAGCTTCCTTAGGAACTTTGAGTTTTCGAGACAGATCCTTACGGTCTCAAAACAACGCTGGGATTGGCTTTACCACGGGCTGATCAGATACTTCAGTAGCAGATTAAGCACTGCCCGATCCTGGTGTTTTACCACCTACAGACACCATCACCAGCTGTGTTCACAAAGATCGATGTGTACAGAAACTGATGCCAGAAGATTGAGAGTTAAATATCTTAGACTTGGTTCATGGTCGAGATGTCTGGGTGAGCCACGCTGGGCCTGAAAATGGGAAGGGAGGGAGCAGTCTGGGCTGGCTGTGCCCTGACTGCGAGTTCAGGGGGCTCATTCACCCTGCTGGGACGGGACTGTGTTCCCATCTCTGTTCACACACAGAGATGCTGCATTTTAACTCCACACACTGAATGTGAACTGACCGTACCTCCTCAGGGGAGGCTTAGGCTTTTTGGGATAGGAGTCCTCCTAACAGACCCGAAAGGCACATGGAGTTGCTGTCTGTAGCTGATTTTTCTTAGCTTTCCCAAGCATTTTCATATATGTAAGTCCTGAGTTCGTTACTTTCCAAATACACTAGTATCAGATTCTGTTAGCGTGTTATATAATATTTGAACATCTGAAAATTTCCCATTGTTCATAAAACAAAAATCAGATGTCTGCACAGCTCAACACTTGTCATTTGACCCCCCCAAATGCATAGTTTACATCTTTTCTGTAAAAGAGCCTTTGTATTTTCCTGTGAGTTGCGTTCATGTTTGCAATAAATTTTCTCTGCAACAAGGATATGAAAATAATTACTTTTAGAAAGCAGAGGAAAGCAAAATATGCTTAAGTAATTATAGGAGTAAAAACAAACAAACAAACACAAAAATCCAAACAAGATTTCAAGAACAAATCTAAGAATCTTCAGATTTGAAGTAAGAGTGGATGAGGTCCTTAGTAAGAAGAGAGAATTTATGTTAAGGGCTACAGGGTCACTGCTCCTGCTTTCTCTTACCCTAGATCTTGAACGGGAGTGAAAACTTACCTAAAGCACTGCCCCTAGGAAGAGGATGTTCAGTCTAAAATTCCATCATTTAAGCTTGAGGGATTGCAATATATTGCCAAAAACGAAACATATTTTTACTTGTATTGATAACAACATTAATAACTTTCTATTTTACAGCATCAGTATTTCAACCCTGGCTGTGAGGTTCATTCAGCAGACGCACAGGGACACACCCGCGGAGCCTTGAAAATGTCCCTTTAAACCCACTACACTTTCTAACCAGCACCGTGTTTTAAAGGGTAAAAAGCTTTCCAGAAAAGTCAAATACATTCCAGCCACCGGAGATCTATTTCTTTTCCAGGCGACAATTTTCTTGTGCACCTAAATGTGCTGCTGAAACGAGAGGCGGGAAACGAAGAGATTAGAGCAAACCGCTCCCCAATCAGGAAAAAAACGAAACAACTAAAATTTAAGGGGGAAAAAAAAAAGTTTTAAAAAAAGCGATTAAAACAGAAAAAAAAAAACAAAAAAATCCAAAAGCAACACAAAGAGACGCATTAGGAAAAACCGGCGAAGTTTTTAGCGCCTTGTGCTAGGTGGGGTGCCAGCGCGGTGGCGGGACGGTCCCCGCGGAGGGGCGCGCAGGCAGGGGCGGGGGCAGGGGAGGCGCGGCGCGGGGCGGG